>BSBK01006955.1:670000-780000 GCA_027943335.1 Chamaecyparis obtusa
TATTTTGAGGTTTCCTTTCTCTGCCGTAGGGGTACAATTAGAGGGTTCATTGACAAAATGATCCTTTGAATGGTTACTATGAATATGATGTTAGGAAGGGGAACACTAAGAGGGGGGGGGTGAATCAGTGTTCACTATATTTTAACTTTTTACTTTAATCTTTATACTGAACTTAAATTCTTAAATGCTAAATTAAACATTCACATAAACATGAAACATGAAATCAACACATGACACCAATATGGTTATGGGGAAACCCAAATAGGTAAAAAACCTGATGGGAATTGACACCCACTAATATTCTGCACTAGTGTTTTGTGATCCTTGTTAGAAGATCCTTAACATTGTTAGGAGTTGCTTTACAATGCTTTAAGTATAGTAGACCTTGTCAAGGGTCAGACCCTGTTAGGATTATTTTACAATAATCCCTATTAGGGGAGTGGACACACTGTCCTAGAGCTCACTGCTCAAGTGGTGAAGGCTACAACCTTCAAATCTCAGATACACACTATATCTGCTAGATGAACTGTCACTGTGACACTGCTTGTCAGATCAGTTCCTTTGATGCATTGATGCTTTGAACTCTAGCAAAGCTCCAATACATCTTATAGTGTCTTTTCACACTTCTGCTCTACTTATCACAACTCTCTAACAACTTCCATATCAAATATAATGGGTGCATCTTATATTTATACGCGCATACAAAATAAACAACTAGGTTGGCCCTTATACCTATTACATACAATGCTTCCAAATGAATTGGCTTAAGCATGTTTACAATCAAACATATATACATGTCAGAAACCTAATTACAATGGGCACATAGCCTTTACAACATTATAATATAGTCACAACACAAAATGATAACTGTTGGTTGCTTACTTTGTTCTTCATTGGCACACACTGGCTGTGCAACTTCAACTGACTGTATCTTTCTCATACTTGCACATATGATCATGCGCTCATAGAATAAGCATGAATATAGTCTAACAAAATTAACTTCTAGGGTGCATACCATAATTCTTCCGTACATGCTTGTGCTAATGCTCTGAGCTATAGGAACTCTGTATACTATCCAGTCTTCAACACTTAACTGATGTCTGATCTTCTCATCAAATGTGGTGACTCCAAACTGCTATATGACTTTGTTTCCATAATGAAAACACTATATCAAGTCATATACATCAATATAGACAACTTTTCAACAATCTCCCCCTTTGTCATTGATGGCAACAAAGGAATATGGCCAAGTTGCTAACTATCCTTAATACAAAAACTTTTGTTCTTCTATACATATACTTATATCTCCCTATAAACATTATGATCCATATTCTATACACAACACTTAACTGATTTCTGATCTTCTCATCAGGTGTGGTGACTCCAAACTACTCTATGACTTTGTTTCCATAATGAAAACACTATATCAAGTCATATACATCAATATAGACAACTTTTCAACAATCTCCCCCTTTGTCATTGACGGCAACAAAGGAATATGGCCAAGTTGCTAACTATCCTTAATACAAAAACTTTTGTTCTTCTATACATATACTTATATCTCCCTATAAAAATTATGATCCATATTCTATACACAACTCCCCCTTTGACATTAATGACAAAGGTGTTTCAAAAAACTATATCTATACATACTCATTGAGGGAAAGCATCCGGATATGCAATCTTTAGGTTCTAGATCTCCTTCTTCCAGGATGTGATCAAAGAGTTTACTATCTGGAGATGGGTGCATAATGCATACTGAAGCTTCTCCATCTTCTTCAAATTTGTGGAAGGACCTTGATCATAGCTTATCATGGTGGTATCAATCTCCTTGATGTTCTAATTTAGAATGTCTAATGAGGGCGCACGAGCATTCCTCAACTGAGTCTATCTAGCCCTTAACTTTGTCATCTCCTTTTCTGCCTTATCAATTTTGTCTATTTGAATTTGGTAGACATTATTGCATATGTTCAAATATGAGGATGTGTCTTTCACTAAACTCTTCACTTTCTCAATCATAGCTTCAACCTCTTTTATTTTCTTGAAATGAGCATTGATGAGCTTATCTTGATCCATGCATTCTGCAATGATTCTTCTTCCTTGATCTACAAATTCTTTTAGGGATGCTTGACCAGTCTTGATGGAGCTAAGGTCAAATGCAAAGTTGTTCACCAATTCAGTCAATCTTTTCTTTAGATACTTTTCTTCTGCAACTAGGGATGCAGATTCTTCAAGGCTTGAGAAATTGCTTTTGAAATGTGAGATGACTGTACTCACATCATCAACCAAGTGTATCTTTGACACTTTCTTGTCCTCTAGTAAAAAATTGTTCAAAATGCTTACTGATTCTACCAGGAGGGGATTCCTCATTACTTGCTTTTATTTGGCTTTCTCCATAGCCAAGATGCTGAACTTAATCAGGTCTTCTTCTCTCCATGAGTCCAAACTGGATGTGTCAGGTGTCAAACTTGACAACAATGCTACTGAAGGAGTGATGAGAGTGTTGTCCAACACTTCTTGTCTAGTGACATTTCATCCTTTTTCTCACTTTATTTTACCTTTTCTTCTTCTTTCTTTTCTTCCTCTTTTTCTATTTTTTCTTTTTCCATTTCTTTTTCTTGTTCTTTCTTTTCTTCCATCTTTTCTTGTTCTTTGTCCTCATCAGTCAATACTTCTTGGTGAGTGGGTGGTGTGTTGCTGCATAACATTTTAGCTTCTTGTGTGCTCACAAAAGCTTCTTCAAACTTATCCAAGTCATTGTCTATGGCTGCCATTACAATCTCTACATTGTCAATGAAGATTGTATCATCTTTTTGTGTATCTGATATGGGTGCAGAATTTACTGCATCTGTAGGTGTTACCAGTATAGGCGTTGACTCTTGAGGACCTGTAAATGGTATATTGGAGGTCTTTGTTGCTTTGTCTTGTTCACTAGATGCTTGAGTGATGGGTGCAGACTTAGATTTCATGTGCTTCTCTAAGAATACCTTCCCAAAGACCTTCTATGTTTCTTTAGATATCAACTCATAGTCTTTGTTCATGAGGTGTAGTGTTCTCATCTTTTTCCTTAAGTGCAACTTCACCAAATTCAATAACAGTGACTTTTCTTCAACATAACATACTGGAAGAGTGGAATTTAGTGTTTGTTCCTTGATTCTAAAGTCTTCTTCAGTTGCTTGTCTCTTCAAGGTATCCATAATCTCCCATACCTTATCTGGGATAGGCGTCTTCAATTCAAGAACTATCTTCTTGAACTTTATCATGTGTTTGATCAGCATCTCATGAATCTCTGACTTATCAATTTTATGATATTTGTCATAAAACTTGGCTATCTGATCTAGCCTTCCTTCTTCTACAACTCTAGTCCTTAACACTTGAAGACAAGGTATGAATCCTACTTCTGGAGGTGACTGCACATTTTTCAATTTGCTTCTTGTGGCTACACTTATAGCTGAAGGGTGATTTGTGGTGATTTGTTTTCTCCTCTTGGGCATCTTAGGAGATGCATCTATGGATTGAATATCAATTTTAGCAGTGGGCATTGGAATATTATCATTAATTTTACCCTGTTTATCCTTTGGATCATCAGTCTTTTCAATCTTTACCTTTTTCATCTTGGGATCATCAGACTTAGCTTCCATTGTGGATGCACTCTCAATTTCCAAAGAAATATTTTCCTCCCTTGCTTTGTCTAGTTTTTCTTGTGTTACTCCATGAATTCTGAGTATCTCAGATGTAATCTTAGAGGCTTTCCTCTTAGTTGCAACATTGTTTAGCTTGGCATCTACTTCTCTTGTCTTCTCCTCATAAGTTCCCGACCTAGGTTCATTAGGATTTTTGGGGGTTGATAGTAGAACCAGTGCATATGCTTCAAGGACCTATTCCTCTACCTCATAACCAAGTAGATGAATCCACTTAGTTATTGGCTCAATAGCTTCCATACAAGTTGTGTCTGTCTCTATGATAAAGAAAATTGTATCCTTGTACTTTTCAACAATATTTTCTAGAATTCTATACCTCATTTGCATCTTGACCCTGAAGGTCTTCAACTCCAATGTTATATAATCTCTCAATGTGCTCTTAGTGGATGCTTTGTTAGATATCTGTGGTATGGTTGGAATGGACTTGTCCAAATACAAATCTGGTACTTTCCCAACTATATGTAGATACATGTAAATGATCAAAGACCCAAACCTAAATATCTTGGTCTTGTCATGCTTGATTGCCTTGATGTTATCAATCAACTATGTGCGCAAGATATCACACAATTTGAAGTTTTCATATTCCTTTTACAAGTCTAATGGCTACTAGAATTGTTCTCATAGACACACTATTCACTCTGTTGGTGTGATGAAACCTGTATCCAAGCATCATAGACATCAATTTGATGTCTGGTTACTCAATAGGCTCAATTGTCATCCCGCGCCTATCACTCCTTGACTTACAAGTTTTCTCAACTCTTTTCCTGACATCCTTGCCTACTGGAAGGATGATGCCTGTCTTAGATAGGCTTGTCATCTCATATATTAGGTCACTAGTGATTCTTACTAGCACATCACCTATCTAGAATAAATCATCATGAATTCTGCTCAATAGTATCTTAATCCATTCAGTCTCATAAAATTCATATGTCATAGCATACTCAACTATAGGGTGATCATTCCACTTAACATATTCATCCACAAATGTTTTATCTAGTTTCAACATGGTATCCATGTGCACCCTTAACCTATCCAACCCTACTGGTTCTTTCTTGCAGTAGATGTAAGCCCTAATGTCCTTGACATGCATAACTCCCATAGACATATGGGAGAATGCTCCCTCTAAATCATCTAGAGTTGATTTAAATGGATGCTTCTTAAACACATATATCTTCTTTTCTATAACATCAAAAACTATGGGAGTGGCTATGACTTACTTGTTTAATCGATTTCCAACTATACTCTAAGATGATCCAAAGACTTCTGAATTGGTGCGTCAAACTAGGGTTTCTACAACTGACCAAATGCACTACTAATTATTGAAAATTACTGATAGATCAATCTCCAAGTCTTCACAATAGCTTCTAAGGCTCTTTCTGCTATCCTATCGCTCTGAATTTGAATGCAATGAGTAATCAAACAACTTTCTGTGTACTTAAAGTGAAAATTCTACCATTAATGCTTGCCGTGTAAACCACATTGTCACTTAAACATTTCCAACTTGAGTTCTGCTAACAATCAGTATGTGCGCTCTTGCACTAAGGTTCCTTTATACTCCAAAATCTTAAGTCCAAAGGTGCATACTCTGAGGGTGAGTATACTAGCCACGGAGGGGTCTAGAGCTAAATTAGCTCCCCATATGACCCTGAGGGCCATTCATCTAGATGTAGAGGGTGCGTCCACTATGGATGCATCCAATACATACTCATCAATCTTGTCCTTCTTTTTCTCTAACCAAATCAAGCTCGCATCATCTGAGTCTTTGAAAAAATTAACTTCTCCTTCAGGATCCAATATTGATTCTTTGTCCTTTTTAGGGCTTTCTTGACCTTGCATCCTTGATCTACAAAACTTTGAGATATGTCCAACCTTGTTACAAGAGTGACAAATGACTAGAGGTCTTATATTCCTCGGTGCATTGACATGAGCCACCATTTTACACTGTCTAGCTGAGTGACCATTATAGTTACATGTCTGACATGTAACATTCTGAGAATTTCTTACATTTGTCTGATTCTAATTTCTCTGATCATGCTGAATCCCATTCTTCTTACTAGTCTTGAAATTCATAGCTCTATGACCAAATTTATTGCATGAATAAAAGTAACCATTAAAAGGTCTTACCTCTGTACAGTTCCTCGCAATGTGTCCATGCTTGTTACATGCAAAACAAGTGCAATCTATAGGCTTGCACTCATTCTTAGGTGGTTCACCATTGTCTTTGGTTTGATCTTCAATCTCCTTAGCATTAGTAGAGTCCTTTTGTGAATCCTTTCTTGCTCGCATGTTCTCAATCTGATTTTGTGCTTCATTGTATCCAAAACAACTAGTATCTCATTTAGCTTTCCTTGCATACAACTGAGATTCTATCAAATCAGAACTGGTGTGCAATTTTTCAATATGATTCTTTGCTTCTTTTAATTTAGACTCCAAGCTTTCTTTTCCATTCCTTAGCTCCAAGATTTCCATGTTTTCTTGCCTTAGTTCTTCATTGAGTTGAAGGTTCTCTTTGACTTGTTCATTGTAGACTTCCTAATTATTGACCAACTTATCATCAAATTCTTCAAGTAGTTCTTTCATAGATGCATTTTCTTCATTTAGCTTCTTGACCTTTGCTCCTAGATCACTGTTAGAGCATTCTTTCAAATCCTTTCTTGGCCTTTTGATAACCAATTGGGCATCACTGACTTTTTCTTTTAGTTCTTCAATTTCTCTTTTTGATTTGTCCAGGTCTTCAAGATTTCTTTTTAGATGTTTCATTTCTTCTTTGTCCATGATCTCCTCAAGTGGTTAAACTTCTTTGCTGAGGACCAGAGCTCTGATACCAATTGTTAGGAATGGGAACATTGAGAGGGGGGGGGGGGGGGGGGGGGTGAATTAGTGTTCACTGTATTTTAACTTTTCACTTTAATCTTTATACTGAACTTAAATGCTTACGTACTGAATTAAACATTCACATAAACATGAAACATGAAATCAACACATGATACCAATATGGTTATGGGGAAACCCAAATAGGTAAAAACCTTGGTGGGAATGGACACCCACTAATATTCTACACTAGTGTTTTGTGATCCTTGTTAGAAGATCCTTAACCCTATTATGAGTTGCTTTACAATTCTTTAAGTACAATAGACCTTGTCAAAGGTTGGACCCTGTTAGGGGAGTGGACACACTATCCTAGAGCTCACTTCTCAAGTAGTGAAGGCTACAACCTTCGAATCTTAGATACAAACTATATTTGCTGGATGAGCTGTCACTGTGACACTGCTTATCAGATCAGTTCCTTTGATGCATTGATGCTTTGAACTCTAGAAAAGCTCGAATACATCTTATAGTGTCTTCACACACTTCTTCTCTGCTTATCACAACTCTCTATCAACTTCAATATCAAATATAATGGGCACATCGTATATTTATGTGCGCATACAAAATAAACAACTAGGTCAGCCCTTAAACATATTATATACAATGCTTCCAAGTGAATTGGCTTAAGCATGTTTTACAATAAAACATATATACATGTCAAAAACCTAATTACAATGGGTGCATAGCCTTTACAACATTACAATATAGTCGCAACACAAAATGATAATTGTTGGTTGCTTACTCTATTTTTCACTAGCACACATTGGCTGTGCAACTTCAACTGACTGCATCTTTCTCATACTTTCACATATGATCATACACTCATAGACTAAGCATGAATATAGTTTAACCAACTTAACTTCCAGGGTGCATACCATTATTCTTCTGTACAAACATGCACTGATGCTCTGAGCTGCAGGAACTTTGCATACTGTCCAGTCTTCAACACTTAATTGATTTATGATCTTCTCATCAGGTGTACTGACTCCAAACTACTATATGACTTTGTTGCCATAATGACAACACTATCTCAAGTCATATACATTAGTATAGACAACTTTCAAACATATGAATGATTTTATATAGCATATTGCTCATTTTACTTGAAGTTTGGAATAGCTTGTGCAAGGGTGAAAGTAGTTTTGATCATTTTGGTTGTGACTGTTCCTCTACACAAATAGGAAATGTAACTATCTAATGATTATATGTAATTTTGAATGGATTAAATGCTTTATTCTTGGTAGAAGTGAATGGAAGGAATAGTGTCTGTGTTAGGTTTCATTTATTATTGAATTCAATGGTTTCCAAGATGTGTTGAGGAGTTTGCTCCTTGTTTAATGTTAACTATTCCTGCACAATCCACTCATACAATAGTGAAGTTACAAAACTGAACCAATGACATGTTTACAAAAAAGAAATATAATGACAATAATATGCTAAAAATTCTATTATGTTTAATACACACCAAAGGACCAATCCCAACAATTCTTAAACATACTAGTTATCTGATATGATAAATTGTTAATAAAGGTCTAATTATGTATACTGCTAGCACGAAGGAAGATTTGACCTAGCCAAATCTTCCTTGTACCACAAAAAAAAAAGTGTGATAACTATGTCTACTCCAACCTTAATTGTTTAAGAATTCATCATATCAGATAAAGTATGTTTAAGAATTTTTGGGACTTTTATTAGACCTTTGTTGTAAACATGCCATTGGTTTTCAAATGTTTGGATTCACGTTTGTTGATATTACTGGCACATTTAATGACCCCATTGTATATTTTTGAGATGCTCACTGAAATGACTGCATTATACTGGTGTCATGCCCTAGCTCATGCTTTAACTCAATTATTTGATGTTATTGGTGCTTGTGCTCAAGGATATCCATTTTTTTCAAATGTTGACTATGGTTATCAAATGCACAGCTCGTGAGCTTCTAGCTAGGTGTCATTTGTATTGATAGCTTAGGGCATCAAATGTATTTTATCATTGATATTTGAGAATTTGTTAAAAGGAAATAGGAAAAAGAATGATTTTGATTTAGTTTCTCTATTTTGATCTCTAAGTGGCTTACAACCCTAGAGAAGTATATGCAGATTTATGGATGCAGTTGCAGGATACATAGTTGCCAATAATTCACAAGAAATCCATGCATCCAATTTGAATAGAAATTAATACAAAAAAATAGGGTCCTCCAATGGCCCAATCATCCAGACCTTGATTGTCCCCTCAACCAGTGACCCTTCAAAACTGGGTTATCATGTAATTAGTGAGTGATCCTTCATTCTCTTGGTCTACCCTGCATCCAAACATATTGGAAATACACAATACAATGATAACAAGTATTTCACAATCCCCCTTCCCTCAAGGAACACTATCAACCATCCCTTCCACATAGCATTTCATTATTTTATGAGTGGATTGTGCAAAAACAATTAACATTCAACAAGGAGCAAACTCCTCAACACATCTTTGTTGTAAACATGCCATTCGTTTAGTTTTGTAAATTTGTTTTTTTTGTTAAATGCATTTAAATGGAACATTAAGAATAGTAATAATATGCTTAATCTATTAGTAATTGTGGATTAAATGCCCATAACACCTTTATCAAGTTAGCGTGTTATTATAAGATACTAAAGAAGACCTGCTATTTCTCAAAGAAATCTTCACTAGCCTCCACAATGAAGACAATGAAGATTGACCTCCTACCCCACAACAAAGAACATTGTAATAAGAATAAGATATAATATAGTGTTAGAATAAACTTTGAACAAAGACGTGTAATGCTTGAGTTAATGATCTAAAAAGCTTTAAATATAGGAATTGAAAAAGAAGATAGTGCTAAGAAACATTTTCACAAATATGAAACATGAGGAAAAGTAATAACATTAACAATGCCAAGATTCACAACATTAAATTTCACCTACGGATGAGTTTCTGCAGTGAGTTTCCCAGCATCAAAAATATGTTGAGTTGCATTTGAGTTGTAACTAAGAGTATCATGTAGAACAAACCCTAAACTTTGAAAGCATTCTCCAGCTTGGCAATTCAAAATTCAATCTAGGTAAGCATCACTAAGTGAAATAAATTATAGACATCAACATCAACATCATCATAATCATTAGACATAAATTATAGACATCAACATAAACATAATTATAATCATTTGGAGGGTATTCATTTTAGATAGTACTATGTTTCTTAAACATTTTTGTGATGCTTCTAAACTTTAAAGGCATATTTTATGGCTTAATGATAATATAGATTAGTGTAATGCTTTGTGATGGAATGTTGTTGATCATTCATGGTCTTGAAGAAACTTTTGATTGTTTTGATTGTTGAGTCTTGACATTGTTTCTTAATGTGATATAGACTGACCACAAGATGGTTTAGTTGGTCCTCTCTTTCTGTTTAATCATTTGTCTTCTTCATGGTGTAAGTTTCAATATGTTATAATCCAACCAGCATGTCATACTCCCACTTCTAACAAACCTCACAACTTGCAAATCACAACCAAAGACTTGGGTGATCATAATACACAACTAGGGATTACCCTTAGGAAACAATGGTCATTAATATTCATTAATTATGGGTGGTGATTCCTTGGTAATAAAGGCATTGACAAAATTCATCATCTTAACCAAGTCATGGGTGGTGATCCTTGAAATAGCACAATTAGTAAAAGGAAATAACAACATAACATAATTTGGAGTGAGGAAGAAGGAAAATTGGAAAACAAAATATGGAATAATCAGGTTGGAATTGGATAAGAATTCAGAAATAAAATTGAATTAGAAAAAAGCCAAGTTATTTGATTCTTTGTTTGAGGATGGGTTCTGGTTCTACTTTTGTTTTGCTCTGGGTTTGACTTGGGTTCCTTTGGTAGGAACTTGGGTGCCTGGGCCAATCCTTGGTGTAGTTGCAGTATTATAAATATGATACACGAAGTATTTTATTCATAATTTTATAGGCTAACTCATTATTATGGTAACATGGGTATGATCACACTCCATGCCTTATAATGGTACCCAACATAGAGTGTGGTTCAAGTGAAGTTGAACCAAATGCTGACCATGATGGCTATGATCATGATGAAGATAAATATGAATATTAAATCTAAAATATGGCTTGTAATTTGAATTTTCATTGTGAATGAAGAAACTATAGATTCAAGTTGACGCATTCTATGTTGTAGTATATTTGTTCCCTAGATCTACTATATTATATATGTGTAGCCTGTAAGGGACATATTTGGCTCATCCATGTATCAGAGCTCGGTGAGAGTTCTTAGGAGAAAGACAAGATGTCAGTGGGAGATGGAGAAACCAATCTCAGAACACCACTTGAAGCCTTGCAATGTTGAGAGTAGGATAAAGGCTACACTTGAGACCCTAGCTATATAAGGAACAATCTTATTGAGCTTCACTTTGTTTCGAGAATTGTTTTATATTCTATACTAAACAGGGCCAACCATGTGAAGGTGGAAGCTCATTTGGCCCCACCCCCCCCTAACATCACTCTAAATTCTCCGTTAACATCTAACATTCATTCATGATTTCATCCATTAATAAAATGTAACATTCATTAATTATCACATGATAAAATTCATTAACATTCATTAACACATTAATAAAATGTGACATTCATTAATTATCACATGATAACATTCATTAACACATTATCAAATTTATGAACATTCAATACCACATAATTAAATTCATTGGCATATAAAAATTAGTCATTATCAATTAAGGTGCATAGATGACAATCATTTCTTTTTTTTTTCTTTTGATTTCTAGTTTTTAAGATGTAAACATTAAGAGGAGTATCGATATCATCATGATGATCATCTAGATTCTCATTAGATCTCAATGAACGCCTAGTTCTCTGTTGATGCAAAGGGGGGTCATCTACAATAACATATAAAAGGGAGTAATTAAAAACATTTTATTATAATTAAAAACATTAAAAATATTTTAAAGTATTTCAGTACTTTACAAGCCATAATCATATAGCTCTTTACTTGATCTAGTCACATCATCAACATTGAGGTCAGTTTGTCTGGCCTCGGCCTCAACCTTAACATGCTCATTAACAACGACCTCTACACTCTCTACAACTACAATACAAATTGTTACATTAATCCAAACACCAATTACAATTAAATTTGTATTACTACACCAATCAATTTAAGATGTTTACTTGTATTATTGTGATGCACATCCTCATTGTCATCAACATGCATAGGTTGTGTAGGGAAAGAATCAACAAGCTGCATTTCAATTTCACACACATTCATGTTATCATTTTTTTCTTACTTAAAACAAATTTACTCAGTTTTTGTTGGAACTTAACATCAAATAAACTAATTGGTAAATAATTAAATTTGAAATATCATCTATTTAGCTTACTTACTATGACGGATCCATCAGTAGAACCTTGTGCACTTCTTATTCTTTCTGCCACAACTTTATAGCGTCATTGGAAGCCAATTCTCTTGTCCTCTTCTGTAAGACTTACATTGAACTCCGCACCCTACATTTTTGCTTGGTATCGTCAAATTTTATTTTATTGTTTCGTCAAAACAAAAAAAGATTTCAAATTATAAATAAATATTTAGAGATCAAAGAATTATTTTTAGTGTTAAAAGCCATCTACAAATTGTATTTTTCCTCATTCAATTATAACAATATTAACACTTACAACTCGTGCATCAAGTTTTGAATAACCGCCAGAGCCTAGCTTGTGTTGCTCATGCTTTTATAGTATTGCCTTTATTGTCTTTGATGTGTCAGGCAATCTGTGAAGAGATTGAAATATGTTACTTCATATAAATATGAAGAGTATTTAGTACACAATTACATTCTTAATAGTATCACATACCTTCTTCTATTCTCTGGTGGTGTATTTCCTTTTTTTATTTCATTTTTCTCATTCGCATCCAAAATAAGAGATTTCCACTCTAAATCAAGAATGCAAGGGGGGCACTAGTAATATGGGTTTTTGGTTAATGTACACATGTACTAGTCCCCAATATACCTCAAACATATCCTAACTCTTTGAAGTAGCTTACCCTTCTCAAATGCATGAGGTCCAAAAAAGTTTGTCATACTCTCTACGAGATCATCCTTTAACTTTTGATTTTAGGTTTTCCACCTTTTAAGAAAGAAAACAATGTTAGATTCAAAAATGGATGTAATGATAACTATCCTAGCAATGATATGAAATCAAAATAGTGGATTGGGGTTTTAGTTCAGATATGAAGTTCCACCTTGTATAGATGGTGGGCCCAAATATCCACGAACACTTGTCAGTAAGTTTACTATAAAAAAACATCATTCCCTACAAAATAATCATGGGATCATTAGTCGAAGGATATAATAGTATAAAATAAGAATACAATAGATGTAAGATTCTCATATTGAATGCAAGGTGTAATTAACATACAATTGTATAGTAAAAGAAAGGTCCAATCTTTAAAGTACCTAGAAGCTTTTCTATTTTGAAGGGAACTCCCTCTTCTTCACTCACAAGCAATATACAATCCTTCACCATTCCCATACTAGCAATACTAGTACATCCAGGAAAATCACCATCAAGTGTTGCATCCCCTGTTGCATAAATTGAATCCATTACAAAATGGCCCTAAGAAAGAACACTTCAAGGGAGATAAACATATATATAATGATAGAGAAAATAAAATCTATGTACGAGTAGGTGGTTCCATGGTGTCTGTGGCCATGGTACGTGTTGCCGACATTGTAGGATGCAGTACGTCTGAGCCTGCCATCATATGAGGTGGTGATAGTAAATGATCATTGACACGTGCTGAAGAATAAGATTGTTAGAGCATAATAAAACTAGTGATTAGCATGGACAATATTGTTAGAGAGTAAAAACAAAAATAGTCCAACATGCGATCTACCTGAACTAGCTGCAGTACCCTCATCATGGCCATGAGGATCAAAATTACGCAAAAAAAGCTATAAAAGCAACACATCCACTTATTTTTTAATGACATGAAAGACTACTATAACATAAAAATGATTATTGAACTTTTGTTATAATTAAAAATTACATTAATACTTACTTTGTAATTTTGAGATAGGTGCATCATTTTAGTTTCCCTCTTTTGTGACTCAAGAGTCAAAGGGAATATAAATGCCAATTGAGCCAATCTTTTTCCAATTTTGTGGAGGCATTTTTTAATTGCTATGGCCAGCTCATCAAAAGTAGCCAAATCAACAACTAGGTCCTCATCAAAGGACTCCTCTTCAAGGACTGCGGGTTCCTTTCCCTTTCTCTATGTGCCACCTGTCTGTGACAACAATATTACTAACACTATTAGAATTAATCTAAAACAGTGATGAAAAGAATATAAAAAAATAAATTATTTAACATTTTTCTTCTATCAAATTTGTAGTACAATAACAAAGAGGTTTACATGCTGGGAAGAAGTGCATGCATGATCATCATTGTCCCCTCTATGTGGTTGCTCCATATTGTGGTACTGTGTTATTATTTAAAGTTAACCAATAATTAGAAAGGACTACATTAATAAATTTAATTAGAACATGATGATGGAGATGAGGTGGATGGTGAGGAGACTCTCTAAATGTGGTTGGCAAAAAAACTCAATTATTTAATGGTACATAGTATGTACCTGCACCCTAATGATAGTGACATTGTTTGTATCTATGCGATTCAAATTGTAATCAATAAGCAGCTCTTCCCCTGCACTTATTGATTTTATCACACATACAAATACATGATTTCCCTCGCGTGCCTCAAATATGCAATTGGGTTGCTTAATAGTTGACAGAGTTCGCATGTTATTTATAAAACCTACAATATTCCTTGATGCTTTTGACCTTCCGTCAATGTATATAGCCACTCTTTTACTTTGCTCATTTTCTTTTTGTTGAATATAATTTGCTGAGAGTGCATACCTACACATATTTTTGCTATATTAAACAATTTACACATATTTGGAACATACTCCATCAATTCAACAACTTTGTTGTAAGAGACCTTTATGCCATCCATGGAAAATAGGCCCAAACCATGTATTGATGATGGCTCAATATGATATATCTTGCCTTTAACGCTAAAATCAGTGTTCATTGGAGGAAGTTTCTTGGGGACCCATTGTTTATGTAGATTTTGGTACCTAGAGGGCACCTCGATGTTGCCTTTGCTCTCATCATCATAAGAACATGACCCCCCTTGAGCAAGAAAAAATTTCATGTGTTTATTGAATTTCCTTCTAGTCTTTTGACCTCAAGTTGATCTTCCTAATTAAGACATACTAAATGACTCACTTTCTTCACTCGAGGAAGACACATCTGAAAAATACCTATTTGCCACTATCTCCAGTCCATCAAATGAAAGAGATAGAAAGTAATGTGAGATATTTTGCAAATTGTGAAATACATTAATCTCTATAGGGTGTATTGACTTATACGTGTCGATCCATGAGACTGTGTGGGATGCTTGTGAAAGGGGTCTGGGTACCTACATATGTAATTCAATTATCTAATGTTAGCTAAAAAAATTCATGATACATATACTCAAAACCACATAGTAAGTACATTAAAAATCATAAGCATCCCATAGTAAGTACATCATGAATTAATTAGATTAAGCATTGATTGCATAATTGCACATTTCTATCAAGAAATCAATATTAAATAGATTAAGCAATGATTACATAATTGTACATTTCATTCATGTCATTCATCTTCTTCTTCATCCAACTAATCACCATGATCATCGTTGATGTCAACATTATCACCACCGTCATTGTCATTGTCATCATCATCATCGACATCATCATCATCATCATCATCATCATCATCATCATCATCATCATCATCATCATGATCATCATCTTCTTCTTCAAGAAAAGTTGCATCAGGAACATCATCGACTAACTGTTGTTCGTGATCATCATCTAGATCGTCTTCTAGTTGTTCACAATCTTCTTCTTCCATCGCATTATACATCATCAGCCTTCCTCTTGGATCATGTCTAATAACAAATGACCAACCTGATTTATGTGGAACCTCTGAGTAAAATTCCTGCTCACATTGGCTTGGAAGAACATAGGGCTCATCCCCAACTAGCTAAAACCACCTTGTATTAATCATTGAAAATCCATTTTCATGTTCAATAATAGTTCTATCAGGATCATTTTGATTAAGTCTTAGCCTATACCATCTTGACGAAGAGAACTAATCTGAAGGAATTAAAGTCACACTCAAGTATATCATCCAAAAGGCCATAGTATTGATTTTTAGACTCTCGGGGATGTAAGTCATTTCTAATGAAATATTAGTCACCTGAAAGACTGCACTTATCCCAGAATCATAATTTTTCTTTGTGTCATCCAAATTTTTGATGTGAAATTTTATGACCATTGCAAAACATAGCCTTGTGGTGTTTGACCTGTAAAAATATGTAAAACATGTATAAATTAATGCATCAAGAGTTCATAAACATACGAGTGATTAACAAATTTATATGTACCTGAAAATCTCTTAAACCATGTGCTAAATCTATTTCCCTTTGCGTAACATTTGGATCTCCGTTACGATGAGCTTCATTAATCAATGAAGACACAACTTCTCATGTTAATGTGCGACCTAAATGATGACATCGTTCAATCCATTTTGCCATCCAATCTTGATTGTTTGCAATATACAAATGTATTGCATCCCACTCTCGAGCAGCAATATACCTTTCCCCACCAAGTACTCCCCTTCAAATTTTCTAATGGTGTTGAGATCCCAAATGTGATCTATATGGATCTTTTCTGCAAGCTTAGGAAGATACTCAGTATTGTACACCATAGTTTGGTATACCATATATCCCTCCACCATAGATCCCTTAAGACATGCTCTTTGCCGAACCAAAGCCTTCAAAAATTTCAGGTCCTCTCAACCATCCACATTGACTGAGTGTGTACGGGTCCACACATTTCAATCTCCTCAACTTGGTGTATGAGGTAGTGTTCTTGTGTATTGAAAAAGGTTGAAGGTAGACACTTTTATATTTCACACATTAGATGAGAAATTCTTCTCTTCTAGCATTTTATATCTGATTTATGGATTTCTTTAGATGACAACCACCTACAAGATATTCAAGACACAAAAATATATAAACACGAGACTTTACAATATATACAAAAAATTGAACATATGTCATTGCTTACCTCATGTATTTTCCAAGATCATATATCACTTATTTGATGCTATTTTCGAAGTTCTTTGGGAGAGATAGGGGTAGCATCTACTGCAACAATTATAAAAATAATCATGTCATTCTTTTCTCATATAATACAATGAGAAGTACATGCAGTTTACAAATATATTATAAATACAAAAGAACATGACTTACCTTGATGAAGGTATGCCAATCATGCATTTTCAACCCTAGCCCAAATTCACTTTTCTTTGATATGGTACTGCTTATGTTTGCAGCAAATCCTATGGGAAATCAAATTTTTCTTATGAACTCTTTTATGACATCAGTTTATTGTTCTGTTAATAACCAAGGAAGGGAACTTATATTAATCTGTTCTCCATTTCTATTTGATTCAATGAAAATTTTCATTGCATGATTGGATTCATGAATGTCACTATAAATTTTGATAATTTTTTCTTTGTCACACCTTCCATCCAATATTTTCCACAATGTCTCCTTTACATTCTTTTCAATATGCATAGTATCAAACAAATGAACATTTTGCAGCTGCTCATAGTAGGGAAACCTACTAAATTATCTAGGATAACTTTTTAGTCCTTTTGGAAGGTGCTCAGTAGTGTTTCTTTGATGACATTCACAATCATCAATCACATAATCAACAAACAAAACATAAAAAAAATATACAAATTCTAAACATAAACCATTATGTAGAATGGTAGTACCTTGACGATTAACTCTATTATATTCCAAATTCCATAGGCAAGGTGTCATTCTCTATGGCTTAGATATAGTCTCTTCTTTCCCATTGAAAACATGTTTTTTGGTAATTCGATAGTTATGATTTTTGTGGAGAAAGTGTCTATTTTCATCAAACACTTGCTTTCCTAAACTTTTTGAATGATGAAACTTCATCTTTGGACCACAAACTAGACATGCAAATTTTCCCTTTGTTTGAAGACCTACAAGATAATGATACAATTGGATTAAATATGTTAATTTTTATTTTTAGAATTATCATATGCAACTTGAATTCACCATAACATACTAGAAAAATGTATTAGCCCTGGGGCATCATGTATTGTTCATACAAGCATTGCATGGAATTGAAATTGTCTATCTCCTATTGGTCTAGAGATGTCATACATAGTGACACATTTCAATAACTTCACCAACTCGTCGATAAGAGGCTCAATATATACATTCATATCTTTAACTTGGTATTTACCTAGTTGAATGAAGAACAACATTACATAATTATTGTGACCATTTTACTGCAAGATTTATAATTACATGCAGATAACTATTAAATGATAAAATACCTGGAAAAATCATTGCCAACATAATGTGCTCCCTCTTTATTGACATCCATGGAGGAATGTTATTGTTGATGACAAATATAGGCCAAATAGAGTACACAGATCTTAGCTCTCCAAATGGATTGACACCGTCCGCTACCACTGAAATCTTGAGATTTTGAGATTCTTTGATAAAGTGCGGCCACTTTTCATCTATGTCTTTAAATATAGAACCATTCACAGGAATTCAAATAATGTCATCTCGACTCCTATTGCACTCATGGTAATCCATAAATTGTGCAAAGCTACTACACTTGAATAATCTTTTCAAACATGGTATAATGAGGATGTAATGAAGAACCTTGTGAGGCACCTTTTTTGTTATTTGATTTGTTCGATATATACTCGTATGACATTCAAGGAATTCCATTGCAAATTTATGTTATTTATGATAAATAATATGATCATTGGGACAAGCATCTATTGCTTGATACTCTATTCCAACATCTTTCATAGTGGCACATAATTCTCTGTATGAGCGAGGGAGAATAGTTGATGGTGGTAACAAAAACTCACCTATCAATCTATAAAAAAAAATATAAGTTGTTAATATTAACAATATTTATGGTACATGTTTCACCATTTAATTACTATAATGACATAAATGACATACCTTAGCATACGTGACATTTTTGTGTTGGATAAATCATTCATAACCTTCAAGTTTAATACCAAAAATACATCAAAGAGAAGAGTTGTTTGGGAGCCTTCGTAAAGGGGTGTGATTGCCTTCTCAAGTAGAGGTATATCATGGATGACATCAACACCATCCTGATCATCATCATCTGGTGCATCATCATCAATACCAAATGTGTCATGGATCAATGTATTAGTACCATTATCTGGCGCATCATCATCATCTTCCATGGGATCATAATCTTCAGCTTCAATATTTGCACCTCCATGATCTTCCACTTCCAAAGCCATATTCTCCAAATTCGCACCTCCATGGTCCATATCATGTACTCCCCTAGGGAGGTCAACCTATATAAAAATGGTGAACACAAATAAACCATGATAATGATCTCATCATCAAGTATATTTCACATATATATTAATTGTTAAATAAATATAATGAAAAACTTACCAATTCATGATAATCAAACCCTCCTTCAATGTGACCATTATCCCTACAATTTCTCTTAGCTTTTTTGATTAGCAATCTTCTAGTGTTTAAGCCCTTAAAAATATTGCAGGGACAATAACATTTTCCATCACCTTTTCTTTTCAATTTCAACCACAATCTATTGATTGTATCGCCATTACCTTCTTCACTTGGATTGTCTAACATGATCCTTCTTCACTTAGATTATCTATAACCGAATTATATATAGAAATTGAAAACTTAGTTATGAAATGATGTTGTAGTATAGTATACCAAATTGAAACACTTATGTTATTGTAGTCTTCCACCTCAAACTCTTTCCTATTGTGGCAAGAAAGAAAGATATTCAAATTGTTAATATCATTTAGAACAATAGAGAGGGGGGGTGAATCAGTTGTTCTTAGGTCCAGATGTATAAAAAAAACTTTTAAACTCTTCAACAAATCAGATCTAATAACCAACACCTACTCAGTCATTATTGATTGCATAACAGAAACATATAATAGTGCAGTACACTTATCCAATACCATCTAACTTGTAAAATATAGAAATGTTCAAACCAAAACATTCACACAAGTATCAACACCAAGATATATAGTGGAAACCCAATTTGGGAAAAACCAGTTTGTAAATATCAGATCCAATTTCGTACACATATGTTGGCTTACTGACTGTGAACCATTTCCATCTCCATCACTAATCTGCTCAGAACCCTTCAATCGATCACAACACTTCTCCTTCAGCCTTTTCTGCTTAGACAGTCAATAACATCAACAATACTTCCAACATTCACTTCTTTTCTCTCTCTCTCTCTCTCTCTCTCTCTCTCTCTCTCTCTCTCTCTCTCTCTATTCAACCTCTTGCTTAGGTTTCCTTAATACTACCTCTATTAGGTCAATACATCTTTTGCCGATTAATCTCCCTCGTAGATCTTAGGGTTAGGTCAGATTCATTGAATCTGTCCTACATTATGTTCTTCAGCTTATCTTTTAAAGAAATATGGGTAAAAGTACAAACCTGTGTCACACTTTTATAAAGGAAATGGACAACAACATACAAATTTTTAAACTTTGACGATATAAAAGTGGCATTTGTGTTTAGAATTTGAAGATGATGTAAAATAATGAAATGTGTAAAATTTGATGAAGTTTATACTTATAATTTTTTTAAAAAAATTTGAACAAAATTTGACATAGTTTTTTAATTTTTGAAGTCTATTTTTTTATTGCTGAAATATGCTAAAAATCTAGGGTCTAGTCCGCATTATCAAATTTTATGCAAATAATATTTTTTTACTCTAATTTCATAATATGTTTTAGATGACATGTATAGCTAGTGCATAAAAAAAGAAAGATTGCATTTCAGTATATATTTTGTCTGTTATAACTATCCAAAGTCGCTGTTACCCGAAATCAATAGTTTTTAGTCCGCATTAACTTTTTCCTATCAAATCTACACCATTTTAAAAAAAAAATTACATATTATTGAAGAGGACTCTCTCCTCTAGTGTTAAATATAAAGTTTTAATTTTTTTGACATGATTTGATATTTTTAATATTTTTCGAACGAGTGTGTTCGTAAATGTTAAAATACCTACTTGAAGTAATTTCAATTTATAATATATTATATGGAATCAAAACATGATAAAAATTATATGATTATAATCCTGACTCCGAGCTCTAGAAAATGCTATTTTTAGATTTTACAGAAAGGTAAATTTTGATAGAGAATCGAAGCCCAGAATTGAGAACTTCTGAGTCATCCCAATTTTTTCTTACTTGGCTGCCATGTGGGATGCCACATAGACTGGTTCGGTCGAACACAGTTCGGCCTAATAGGGTTCGGCTGAACCCATGGCCGGTTTCACGACCAAACCCGGTCACATGTGAGCTAAGCCCCTAAATTTCAATTTTACCCCCTTTTTTTAATAAAATCAATTTTTTTTAGTTTTTTATATAAAATCATTTTTTTTAATAAGTTTTTTGAGATTTATAAATTATTTTAATTTTATTTGTAAGATTTAAATAGTTTTTGTTTTAGATTAAGTGTTTTTTAATAGTTTTTTTTAATTTATTAATGATTTTTATTTGATATTTAGGTATTGCATGTGAAATTTATTGTAGATTTATATTTATTAATGACTTTAATGACTTTAATTTTATTCAATTTTTTTTGTTAACAGGATTTTGGTCAGTATTTGATATACAAGTTTACAGATTTTAGCTCTGATATTGAATTGAAGAATTGTGAAAGCTTTGGAAAACTTGAATCTGAACAGTTTTTGCAAATGGGGAATAAAAGAAATAGAATCAGAAAATATGATCGAACAAAGGATAACAAAAAATATCAAAAAATAGATAATCAAGATCAACCTGTTGAAGTTCAAGAAGATCAGCAAGAACCTATTGATATTGAAGAAGATCAGCAAGAACCTATTGATATTCAAGAAGATGCAACTGAAATAGGGGAACAAATTGGTAGTTCTAGAGGTGGAAATATATCTTTTGGCATGGGAAATTTGAATGAGATGAATGACGATTCACTTTTCAGTCAAATTTCATCAGAAGAAATGTTATCTAAAAGTACAATTAAAAATCATTGCAAAAAACTTTGGGATGAATACTTTGAAAATAAAAGTATGGTTGGAAGAACTCAATTATTTGTTAAGTTATTTAGGAAAAAATAAATGACTCCTATTTTGGATTTGTTGGGTGTTGACAACAAGAAAAACTTAGGAGACAATGTAAATCGAACAATAGTTCAAAATTTGCAAGATGCATTGAATAGCATTAATAACTCAAGTCGAGGAGTTGATTTAGTGCTGCACGTAGAGCAATTATGACTACTTTATCTAGTACGAGGTTGACACAGAGAAAGCAAGTGAATGCAATTTTTGATTTACTGAATGTATCTAGAAGAACTATTCAAAGATATATTAGGAAGAGAAATATGTTAGATGAAAACATTGAACACAATTGGGTAAGTATTTGTAGGCTTCCTCGAAAAGACAAAATTTTTGAAGATGTAAAAAAACTAGTCATTGAATATTGGACCACTCACTCTCGTGTTTCTTCTAATAGAAGAGATACAATACAGATGAAAGATGAAGAGACTGGTATGAAAATTGCACATCCAAAACATTTTATAGATACAACACAAAGTGAATTATTTGAAGAATTCAAGAAAGAATTTTCAGATGTGAAAATATGTCAGAGAATGTTTGAGAGGTTGCACCCTTGCTTTGTATGCATAAATAAGGTTCGTGAAACTTGTTGTCGAAATCATGTTGAGTTTCATCTATACCTGCAATCATATAAAAAAGTTATAGCAGTTCTTGATTCAAATATGGTCATCCTTGGAAGTACGACACAATTTGTGAAATCTATTTTATGTGATAAATTAGAAGATTCAGATGAGTTCAAAGTACAGTGTATAAAGAATGCATGCAGTGATTGTGGAGATTTGCATAAATTTCCATTGCAAATTGACAATATTAATGTTTCAACACCAGTTTTATGGAAAAGATTTGAATATGAGACATATCAAACAAGGAGTGGAGATGAATCCAAAAAAATTGTTTTGAAGGAGAGTAAATTGCCCTACCTTGAGTTTATGACCAGATTTCGTACTCTCATTTATCCACATATCTAGCATTGTCATGGTGCACGATGGCAAGCTAAACAGTTTCATGATTCGAAATATTGTTTTCCACCTGGTTGTATTCTTTCAATTGTAGATTTTGCTGAGAACTATACATTTTCCCCTCAAAAAGAGCTTCAAGCTCAATATTATCATTTTGATCAGGTTGCAATATTTGTGCAAGTGACCTATAGACATGCACAATATGATTTGAATGAGGTAGAAAGTCCCGATCCAAATGAACACATTATCATCAAGGAGGTTCATTTCTATATCAGTGATGATAAGGTTCATGATAGGAGCTATGTGGCTCATTGTTTTGCAATGTTTTTTGAAGACATTGCAAATCGTGGGATAAAGGCTTCACAACATTGGATTTGGTTTGATGGTTGTGCAGGTATGTGTATTGATACTTCAATTTATTTTTATTTTCATTTCATTTTTTGTTAAATCATTAAAGGATGAAATGTATGTATGCACATGTGCAACTTAATTTTGCAGGACAATTTAAATCTGCAAAAGCCTTTAATTGGCTAGCCATGCAACATGCTAGACGTAATGTTAAATTTTTGTGGAACTTCTTTGAAAGTGGACATGGAAAAGGAGAGCACGATGGAGCAGGAGCATGTGTGAAGAGTGCACTTCGCCAACATGAACTTGCAGGTACACATGATGTTCAATAGTTATATATATATATATATATATATATATATATATATATATATATATATATGAATTTCAAATAATTTAAAATTTTAGCTTAGATGTATTTTCTTTAAACTGATAATTCAAAAATATACATAGGTAACATGATAGACAATTCAAAGAAAATTATTGAATGGTGTCAAAGTCATTTTGCTCCTCGGGACACCAAATACAACAAACGTTATTTTTGGGAAGTGAAAGGTAATTTATATTTTGTTGCATAAAATTTTAATTTCGTGTTCATGTCTATCTTTTCACAATTGAACTGATTTAAAAATGTACAACTTTTATTTCATATTTGTAACAGATATAGACCGATCTAATCCTTACAATTGTCAAAGAATTGTTGGTATTAGAAGTTTACATCAATTGATCAGTATAGGACAACACAAGCCTATTTTAATTCAAGTTAGAGAAAAATCATGTTTTTGTGCTCACTGCATCGAGGACAATCCATTAAGTCAATGTGAGAATATTGCAAATGGATATGTTTCATGATGGGATATGAAGGAGTTAATCAGAATGCCTCCTTATGAAGATGATGACATTAACATAAACATTCATGATCCTATATATTCAGCTGATTATGAGCGTGTCTCTGATCTAGTTGTTACAGGTGCGTGCACATACATATTGTTTTATTTAATTTTAATTTATCATATTTAAGTGATGTTTAATTTTAATAGAATCCATTTGTATCTAGGTGATATTTTTGTTGTAGTTGCGAAGCCTAACAATATAGAAAGTGTAGATTATTATCTACTAAGATGCACGAAAGCAAAATACAAGTTGACAGAACAAATTGTAGATGATGATGAACAGACATATCCAACTGGTTCAGTTATTATTGAAGGAACCTATTATCAACAAAAAAAGGTTAACAAAAATGGTGTTCAATTTGTTGAATACATGTCTGACAAAAAAGTTCTACATTACAGTCACTTGGTTATAGCAACAAATCTGCAATTCGAAGCATTGCCAAAAAAATGAGGTGCCAAAATTCAGAAGTGGAGGTTGTCTATTGAAGAACATGAAAAACTTTTGGAGATAATAAAAGATAGAGAGGATCCAGACTATATGTATCAGGAGCTTTAGAACTCTATAAGCTTCTGAATAAACTTCCTTTTGTAGCTCTTGTACTTTCATATTTGAACTCTATCTAGCTTGAAGTTTCATGTTTGAGCTCATATATATAGCAAATATGTTTTTATGTATGTATGTATGTAATCATGCTTTAGTTAATTATATGTTTTACTTTGATTATGTTAAAATTTGAGTTAGATTAGTTAGTTATGTCGGTTAGATTAGTAATTAGTTATCTAATTATGTTATCTAATTATGTTTACGTTAGTTAAAGATGTTCAATAACATTAGTTATCTAATTATGTTCACTAATTAGATTAGTTAAAGATGAAATAACAAATTAGTTATCTAATTATGTTAGTTAGATTAGTTAATTTTACGTTAGTTAAAAAGATGAAATAACATTAGTTATCTAATTATGTTCACTAATTGGATTAGTAATTGTTAGTTAAGTTAGATCTAATTATCTAATTATGTTTGAACTAATTATATTAGTAATTAGTTATCTAATTATGTTCACTAATTAGATTAGTTAAAGATGAAATAACAAATTAGTTAACTAATTATATGTTAGTTAGATTAGTTAATTTTACGTTAGTTAAAGATGAAATAACATTAGTTATCTAATTATGAACTCACTAATTAGATTAGTAATTGTTAGTTAAGTTATCTAATTATCTAATTATGTTCACTAATTAGATTAGTAATTGTTAGATTAGTAATTAGTTATCTATTATGAACTATCTAATTATGTTCACTAATTAGAACAATAATTTTGTTAGATTAAAGTAATTAGATTAGTAATTAGTTATCTAATTAGTTATCTAATTATGTGCACTAATTAGAATAATTTGTACACAAAAAATAAGTCTAAAAGATGAAATAACATTGACTATACATGACATAATATATAATGTACATACATTAACACGTGTACACAAAAAATAAGTCTAAAAGATGAAATATGTAATAAGTCTAAAAGATGAAATATGTTTAACATGTATAAAATACATGTTACATGTAATCTCTAAAATAATGTTATGTAACCATATAACCATGTAACCATATACCACATGTAACTCTATAAGCATATAACCATATGTACCATGTAACTAGATATATAACCATGAAATATCTAATATGAAACAGTCTAAAATGAAATGTCTAATATGAAATGTCACATGAAATATAGAAACTCAACTAGGGCCCTGTCCAGATCCATGACCTGATGTCGGTGCACCACCTCCTCCTGATGCCACTCCACCTCCTCCTGATGTTTGTGTACAATAAACAAAATACATGTCACACATATGTATCATGTGCATATATAATAAATTTTAAATACTTGTGATCATAGAAAAATTAATTTTTTGAACAAACATCTCAATATACCTGTGTATCATGCTGGATAGGATCACATGGAGTCTGTAAATCTCCATATCCAGGTGCATCAGGTGGAACAACACCAATCAGACCCCCTAATGCTCTACCAATAGCACTCAACTCTCTCAAATCACATGGTATATCCAAAGGATCAATATCCGTGTCTGTAAGCAATGTAGTAAAGAGCTGATGACCTTGACGCATTGATGAAGTGCTCTGAGTGGTCTAATGAAGAGCTATAGGTGGTGGTGTAGTAGGTGAAGGACCTGTGGATGGTGTAGTAGGTGGAGGACCTGTGGGTGCTGTAGTCTGTTTAGGACCTGTGGGTGGTGTACATTGCTGAGAACTTGTGGGTGGTGTAGTCTGCTGAGCACTATATGTCCTGACAAATGCAGGAACCTCCCCGAGTGACATCCCACTAAGCATCTGTATGGTCTGATATGATGAAAGTAAATCACTAGATAAACATGCACTCGTGTGTCGCAAATGGTCCATATCTGATATAGCTACAACCTCTAGAGGAGATGGTATGTCAACTATATCATATAAGTCACCACCACTACATGATGCACTAGGCTGTGTAGGTGTAGGAATGGCTGAACATGAATGTAACACATATCTACCCACATGATCAGATGACATCTCTTGAACCTATGTGGAGATAGTAGCTATGCTAGAATACACATCAGTCCTCAGCCTCTCATCTGCCGCAACCCCTCCTGCTACTTCCAAACCTTTTGGTACAACCAAAAGGTTTGGACCCACCCTTGCCCGCTTATCAGCGGGCATAGGGGCATCAAGTGCTCTAAACCTATCATATAATCTACCCTTCCCCTGCCCAACATAACCAAAAATATCTGTATAATCAACATCCAGATGCAAATGAAATTCTGCATACAATTGTTTGCAGAAATATAGTGGTAGCTCATCCTTCTGGGGCCACCTGTGCTGCGAGGCCAACCATCGAGGATATATGAAGGGTCCCACAAGATCATCCTCACATCTCATCACCATATATCCTCTCACCTTCCTCTTATCTAAATAATGAGGAAACATACCCTTCACCATAAGGGTGGTAACAAGTGTATCAATGGTGTTGTACTTCACAGTGCCAGTGACACTGCAAGACAAGGAAGTATAGAATCCATGAGCACTAATCTCATCATATGGGTTGCAGGATTGAACAGTGTCAATCATACGTAACATCTCATCTCTAATAACATTCACCCTATCCCTATTAGGGATAGTGGTGGATGAAACTAATGTCTCCTCCAAAATCTGTAGTGCTCATCGCAATCTGTCAATAGTATCTACAAATAACTTTTGTCTAGCCTCAGTTGTATCAGCTAATGCGTGAGAGCTGCGACTATGAGCACTACCACCCCCCCCATGAACACTAGCCTCACCAGAATCTATGGAAGCTCTACCGAATGCCATGTGTAATAGATAAACAATCTGAATATATATATATAGAGATCACTGCATGCATGTACATACAAATTTAAGAAACATACATGTTACAAATTTAAACGTGCATACATGAACTACAAATTTAAACGTGTATACATGAACTATAAATTTAAACATGCATATAAATTAGTTATCTAATTACATGTTATCTAATTATGTTCACTAATTAAGGTTAGGGTTATAACTATGATTAATTTGCATGTGAGTATTTATATTGGGTTTTAGTTTACAAATTTATGGTTTTTTAAGGTTGAGGTTAGGTTCTTGATGTTGAATATAATTATGTATAGTTGGGTTAAGTTATCTAATTATCTAGTTATGTTCACTAATTATTCTAGTTATCTAATTATGTTCACTAATTATATTCTAGTTAAGTTATCTAGAATTATCTAATTATGTTCACTAATTAGATTACTAATTAGTTATCTAATTATGCTATCTAATTACATGTTCACTAATTATGTTCACTTAGAATTAGATTAGTAAAATTGTTAGATTAGTAATTATGAACTCACTAATTATGTTGACTAATTAAGGTTAGGGTTATAACTATGATTAATTTGCATGAGTATTTACATTGGGTTTTAGTTTACAAATTTATGGTTTTTTAAGGTTGAGGTTAGGTTCTTGATGTTGAATATAATTATACCTAATTATAGTTGGGTTAAGTTAAATCTAATTATCTAATTATGTTCACTAATAATGTTCACTAATTAGATTAGTAAAATTTTGTTAGATTAGTAATTAGTTCTCTAATTATGTTCACTAATTACATGTTCACTGATTGGGGCGTAGGATTAGGATATCATCAAGCTTAGGGTAAATACATCATGTGGTTAGTAGTATGGTCAGGGTTAGGATTTTGATTGTGGTTAGTGTTAGGATCAAGCTTAGGATCAATGTTAAGATTAAAATTTTATAGTTAGGATTTGGTTTAGGATTTTAATTATGGTTTACCATTTCTAATTATATTTTAGCATTTATGGTTAGGGTTTAGCATTTAATGAGTATATGACTATGGTTAGGGTTGGGGTTTAGGCTTTTGGTTATAGTTATAGTTACATTTAGGATTAAGTGTTAAGGTTTAATGTTAGGGTTAGGTTTATGGTTAGGGTTAGAAATTTGTTAAGGGTTAGGGTTAGAATTATGGTTACACTTAGAATTACGGTTAGACTTTGGATTATAGTTAGGGTTAGGGTTTTGGTTATTGTTACAATTCATATTTAGGGTTATAGTTAGGATTGAATTGTTAGGGTTAGAGTTAAAGGTTAATGGTTACAATTACGAGTATGATCAAGGTTTAGGGTTACAATTTGTGTTAGGATTATCTATAATATGTTAGGGTTCTAGGATTAAAGTTAGGATTATAGTTAACTATGTTCTTAAGTTTAACTATGATTAACTATGTTCATTATGTTAACTATGTTCTTAAGATTAACTATGGTTAAATATGTTATTAAGTTTAACTATGGTTAACTATGTTCTTAAGATTAACTATGGTTAACTATGTTCACTATGTTAACTATGTTCACTATGTTAACTATGTTCATAAGATTAACTATGTTATTAAGTTTAACTATGGTTAACTATGTTAACTACATGTTTAACTATGTTTAACTATGCTTAACTATGTTAAATTTAAAATATTAAATTTAAACTAAATTAACTATTTCATTTAAATTAAAAAAACAAACGAACTATTTTATTTAAGTTAAAAAAAAACTAA
Source organism: Chamaecyparis obtusa (assembly GCA_027943335.1). Taxonomy (NCBI): domain Eukaryota; kingdom Viridiplantae; phylum Streptophyta; class Pinopsida; order Cupressales; family Cupressaceae; genus Chamaecyparis; species Chamaecyparis obtusa. Next base: position 699,245 of record BSBK01006955.1, read on the forward strand.
CTATTTTATTTAAATTAAAAAAAACAAATTAACTATTTTATTTAAATTAAAAAAAACAAATTAACTATTTTATTTAAATTAGAAAAACAAATTAACTATTTTATTTAAATTAGAAAAACAAATTAACTATTTTAACACATTTTAAAAAATTAACTATTTTATTTAAATTAAAAAAACAAATTAAAAAACAATAAAACATAATAAAACTATTAAAAAACATTTAAAAACATAAAACTTTAAAAAAAAAAAAAACATACCTGGTTCGGCCGAAACCCTCTTAAGCACTCCTCAAAATCCGGAAGTCGCTAGTGAACAAATGAGCTTCGGAGGGCAATTTTCGCCTATTTATAATTTTCCAGGGGTTCGACTGAACCAGTTTCGGCCGAAACAAGTTCGGCTGAACGTGGTTTAGCTGAACCATACTTGCCACATAGGCACCACTTGGCACCTCATGGCTGCCACATAGGTTCAGCCGAACCTCTTTCGGCCGAACCTTGTTCGGCTGAAACCGTTCCGGCTGAAACCCCCTAATTTGTCCTCTACTGTGACACAGGTTTGTGCTTTCACCCATATCTCAAATCTCTTAAATATTTACAATAAATTTTTTTACAGTGCATTAAATGCTTTCATACAATCAGTAAATAAAGTCAACATGTTTTACATAATTCAAGAATTCAACAATGTTGGCTGGAAATCTGAATTCTTCAACAAATGTAAAATACTGACGCTCAGTCAATACTGTGTCCAACTTCTCGGTCTTCTCTAGAAAGCTCAGTCACCACATAAATTGTTTCATCAACTAACACTGTGTTCCTCGGCAATTAAATGGTGTTCTATCAACACTAATTTTACTCGACATTCACTAGCTCGGTCGATACAAACAACACTCGGCTTAAACTAGATTTCTTCACTTATGCTCGGTTAAGCCTACCAGTTTAGTCTTCATTCTTGCTTAGATAAACAAAACATTGTCTTATCATTGTGCCACATAATCAAGTATGCATTGAAGTATCAAGATAACTCAACCTTTTCTTAGGTGCTGTTGTTACCAACCTTGCCTATCCCCTTAGCAACACTCAAATAGATATAGTACTTTCTTAAATAGCAATAGTCTTACCAATTAAGGTTTGACATCAATGACAATACAATAATTGCTTCAATTGTAGTTTCCAACAATCTCCCTCTTTGGCATTGATGGCAACACCATATGAATATCACATGAATTACCAACCAATCGAAAATTTATCTGTTTATCAGAGAAATGTATAATATCCTTAGATTCATTCTAATACAAAATCAATTAGCCATGCTTGACCGTCCATTGAATTTCTCTCACTATCTTGATCTTCTCATTCTGTGTATTATTATCTCCCTCTTTGACAAAAATGCCAAAGTAGCAACAAAAGCATACATCCTGTAGATGTAGATGTCATCCTTTCAGTTCAGTAGAATATTTCTCCCTCTGTCATCTTTCTTATGACTTATTTTGACTTTTCTATGCTCTTCACAACTCTAGGCTACTCCTAAAGTGTGACCTTTCTCTACATCAATATGTTAGATGTTCTTTACAGCACACTTGATGCAGTGCTTCTAGCTCGACTAGGTAGCCTCAGTTAGGGGAAGGACCCCTAATTGACTTCTCAGGTATTCATGAGCTTCTTTAGGTAAATCCTTAGTGAATATATCTACTATTTGTTCCTTAGTATTCACATATTCCATGCGGACCTCTTTATCTTGTACCAGTTCTCTCAAATAGTGATACTTGATGGCAATGTGTTTTGTCTTTGTGTGCATCACTGGATTTTTAGAGATGTTGATAACACTTGTCTTGTCACAAAAGATGACAATTGGTTCAGTGATTTATTCTTTCATGCCTACCAACAATTGCTTTATCCATATCAAATTTGAGCAATTGACAGCTGCAGCCACATACTTAGCTTCAGCAGTTGATTGGGAAATGCAATTTTGTTTCTTGCTTGTCTGGGAAACTAATCTCTGTCCAAGAAATAAAGCTCCACCACTAGTACTCTTTCTATCATCTACATTTCCTTCCCGATCAGCATCTGTATACACTCTTAGTTTAAATTTGTCATGCTTCTTGTAGTACAATCCATAGTCAGCAGTTCCCTTCAAGTATATCATGATTCTTTTAACCGCCATCATGTGAGTTTCCTTAGGATTGGAAAAAAATCTTGCCACAATCCCAATAGCTAATGCAATATCTAGTCTGCTATGTAGAACATACTATAGCTTTTCGATCATAGATCTATACAAAGTCTGGTTAACTTCTACAACATCATCATTCTTAGACAACTTCTATCTAGTAGCCATGGGAGTACTTACTGGCCTTGAGTCTTCCATAGCAAAGGTTTTCAGTATCTCATGAACATATTTAGACTGGGTGATAAAAATTTCTTTCTCCATCTAATATACTTGCAAACCAATAAAAAAATTGATCTCCCTAAACATACTCATTTCAAATTTAGTTTGCATTTCATTACATAATTTCTTACACAAGGCATCTTGTCCACCAAACATAATATCATCTACAAAGATTTTGGCTAACAAGATTCCTTTACCTTCTTCATCTTTCATGTATAAATTGCTTGTGTCATTTGTCCTTGAGAATCCAATCTATATTAGGTAGTTGTGCAATCTCTCATACCATGCTCTGGGAGCTTTCTTTAATCCATATAGTGCTTTATTTAGTTTGCAAACCATGTGTCTTTTTTTTGGGTCAACAAATCCTTCTGGTTGTTCAATATATACTTCTTCTTCCAATATACCATTTAAAAATGCAGACTTGACATCCATTTGGTATACCTTGAAACTTTTATAGGCAGCATATGCAAGCAGAGTTCTGAATCCTATTCTTTCTATAGGGGAAAATGTTTCCCCATAATATATTCCTTCTTCTTGTGCATAGCCTTTGCATACCAACCTAGCCTTATTTTTTATGATTTGACCATGTTCATTTAGCTTATTACGAAATACCCACTTTGTCCCAATGACATTCTTATCTTCTGGTCTCAGCACCAAAGTCTAGGTATCATTCTTCTCTATTTGGTTAGTCTCTTCATTCATTGCTTCTATCTAGTCTTCATTTTATAATGCTTCCTTTGTTGTCTTAGGCTCATATTCACATAGAAAACATGTTGGATCTCTTACCTTGCTTCTTGTGTGAATTCTAGTATCTTTGTCTCAAATAATTTGTTCAGGCTTGTGATGTCTTCTTACATATTGTGCTAGAATAGGTTTTCCTCTTCTTTCATTTGGCTCATCAGGTTCTCCAACAAGATTGTTAGATTCATCTTCTGAATGCTTAGCAACCTCTTCCTGATACTCGACAACTTCTTCTTGTCACCCAACATGTTCTTCTTCTCTCTCGACAATGTTATCCTGATGCTCGACATTGCTTACCCGAGATTCAACATCAGGTGCAGGTCTATCACTTGCCTCTTCTTCCTCTATATACACAAAAGATCTATAATCTTCTGGTACTCTATTACTATCAGCATCATTTTTCTCTGCATACTCATCAACTTTGACATTTACACTTTCCACAATTTTATTAGTGTTAAAATTCAAACACATAAACTTTACTTTTTGTGGAATAGCCTAGGAATATACCCTCATCGCTTTTAGCATCAAATTTTCAATTCCTACTATCCTTCAATATGTAGCACTTACTTCCAAAAATTCTAAATTACTTTACATTCGGTGCATACCCATGTCATAATTCATAAGGTGTTAGATTTGTACCTTTTTTGATCTATACTCAGTTAAGAGTATAAACAACTATACTTACAACTTCCTTCCAATACTTCTATGCAAAATTATTTTCAATCATTAATGTCCGTGCACAGTCCAAGATAGATCTATTCCTTCTCTCTGCTATACCTTTCTGTGGAGGAGTTCTAGGTGCAGACATCTATCTTTTGATCCCTCTATCATTGCAAAACATATTGAACTCATTTGATGTGAATTCTCCACCTCGGTCAGATCTCAGACACTTCAAGTTTTTACTTGTCTCTTTTCCAACCTTAGCCACATATCAATTTAAAAATTGAAAAGCATCAGATTTTTCCTTTAAGAACATTACATGCATCATTCTAGTATAATCATCAACAAATAGGATAAAATATCTAGCACCACAATAGCTTTGTACACCCATCAGTCCACAAAGGTTAGTATGAACCAAATCTAAGATATTCTCAAAAGTAAAGGTTTTCCTCTTGAAACTAGACTTAGTCATCTTACCCAACTGACATTCTTTGCACATTACATTCTTAGGTTTCTTCAATCTAGGTAGACCTCTCACTTTCTTTTTCTTGCTAATTTCTACCATATTATCAAAGTTAACATGACATAGCCGCTTATGCCATAACCAAATATCATCAAGTTGTGCAATCATACATATTTCTTTAGATAGGTCTAGATAAAACAAATTACCTCTTGTCTATTCTCCACTTCCAATCAGTTCACCTGTGGCATCAAATATTTTGGCCTTCCTATGATGAAATTACACTCAGTAGCCAATGCTATTAAGTTGTGCAACACTCAACAGATTATAATTAAGACCCTCAAACCAATAAGCATTTTCACAAGAGATCTTATTAGTCAGCTTAATCAATCCTTTTCCTCTAACAGGACACGATGCATCATTTCCAAACTTTACACTCGTACCTTTATAATGGTTTAAGGTATCAAACTTACTCTTATCTCCAGTCATATGATGTGAACAACCACTATCAATAATCCATTTATCATTTTTGTTCACATAAGATATTAATGCAGTTTTCTCATCCTCATCAGATTCATCTTTCATTGCAACATAGATGACTTCAATTTCAAAATCATCACTATCAGTGTTAGTCTCTTCTTCAACAATGTAGTAGGATTTCTTACCTTTCCCTTTGTAGTCTTTGTATCTTCGGTAACCTCTATCTTCTCTTTTGTCTTTATGCTTATTGTCTCTTTCTTCATCCTTATTATCCATGTTAGGACATCTAGCAGCTATATGACCAACTTTATTACATGAGAAACATATAATAGGGAGTTTACCTTGGTACCTTCCTTTTCCCCTTTTCAGTCTTCTAGCAATAAGAGCTTCTAGATCCTCAAGTTCTTCATCAGATGTACCACTATCACTATCACTTTCACTTTCACTGATGCATCTTTCTTTTTCCTTCTTTGACTTATTCAAAACCATCTGTGACTTAAAAGAAGATTCAATACTACCAATAGTGAAGTTATCATAGTTAGAAAGTTCAAAAGTAGTAAGCTTGCCGACCAAACTTTCTAAAGTAAGGGTATTAGGAGAGTTACATCTAGATTCCTAGATTGCATAAATTTTGATTGCATAGATAGGATGTAGAGTTCTCAATACTTTTCCTATTACAGTTTCATCCTCAATAGTTCATTTTTCTCCTCTAATAGCATTTACAACTTCTTTTATTCTACCACAATATTGTGCAATATTCTCACTTTCTTGCATTCTCATTTCATCAAATTTACCTCTTAGGCTCTTGGCTTTTTCTCTCAACACATTCACATCACCACCATAAATGCTTGCAAGGGTTTCCCACATTTTCTTTGCAGTACTACAGTCTTTAATGTCTTTAAATTCTAGCTAACTTAGGGTAGACACAATCTCCAACATTGCTTGATTGTGCTCTTGTTTAGCTTTCATTTCCTCAGCAGTCACAGGTGTAACAAGTGTGACATAGTCATGTTTAATGTAATACTTAGTAGAATCACCAATACTAGCCAGATGCAGCTTCATCAAACTTTTCCATGCAGGAAAGTTTTCCTTATTCAGCTTAGGTACCTCCTTATACATCTTGATCATTTGCTTCAAGTACCTTCAAACTTGTTCTCTGTAAGCACCAACAACTCTGATACCAATTGTTAATATGATTTAGAACAACAAAGAGGGGGGGTGAATTAGTTGTTCTTAGGTCCAGATGTATAAAACAAACTTTTAAACTCTTCAACAAATCAGATCTAATAACCAACACCTACTCAGTCATTACTGATTGCATAACAGAAACATATAATAGTGCATTCCACTTATCCAATAGCATCTAACTTGTAAAACATAGAAATGTTCAAACCAAAACATTCACACAAGTATCAACACTAGGATTTATAGTGGAAACCCAATTTGGGAAAAATCACTTTGTAAATATCAGAACCAATTCCGTACACTTATGCTGGCTTACTTACTGTGAACCTTTTCTATCTCCATCACTGATCTACTCGGAACCCTTCAAGCGATCACAGCACTTCTCCTTCAACCTTTTCTACTTAGACAATCAATAACATCAACAATACTTCCAACATTCACTTCTTTTCTCTCTCTCTCTCTCTCTCTCTCTCTCTCTCTCTCTCTCTCTCTCTCTCTCTCTCTCTCTCTATTCAACCTCTTGCTTAGGTTTTCTTAATACTACCTCTATTAGGTCAATACATCTTTTTCCGCTTAATCTCCCTCATAGATCTTAGGGTTAGGTTAGATTCATTGAATCCGTCCTACATTATGTTCTTCAGCTTATCTTTTAAAGAAATATCTCAAATATCTTAAAGATTTACGATAAAACATTTTACAGTACATTAAATGCTTTCATACAATCAATAAATAAAGTCAACACATTTTACATAATTTAAGAATTCAACGATGTTGGCTGGAAATCCGAATTCTTCAACAAATGCAAAATACTGTCGCTCGGTCAATACTGTGTCCAACTTCTTGGTCTTCTCTGGAAAGCTCGGTCACCACATAAACTATTTCCTCGGCTAACTCTATCTTCCTTGGCAATTAACTGGTGTTCGGTCAACACTGATTTTACTCGACATTCACTAGCTCGGTTGACACAAAAAACACTCGGCTTAAACTAGATTTATTCACTTATGCTCGGTTAAGCCTACCAGTTTAGTCTTCATTCTTACTTAGATAAACAATACATTGTCTTATCATTGTGCCACATAATCAAGTACTCATTGAAGTATCAAGATTACTCTACCTTTCCTTAGGTACTATTGTTACCAACCTTGCCTATCCCCTTAACAACACTCAAATAGATATAGTACTTTCTTAAATAGCAATAGTCTTACCAATTAAGGTGTGACATCAATGATAATACAAAAATTGCTTCAATTGCAGTTTCCAACACAAATAATATAGTAGTTTGTAAAGCAAATGGAGGCAACTTGAGATCACAAATAGAGGCAAGTTGTTGATTGAGGGTGCAGGAAACAACACCCGTTAGTACTTTTATCGAATTGTAAATTTCAATTTTGAACCATTATGTGAATATAGAACATGGATGTAATCTCAGAAAATAACAAAATGTAGACACGACATAGAACTTATTTTTTTATTCTACATTACTTACTATTTGAGTGCACATTCCACCTGCAACTTGATCAAGTCTTGTTTGATACTTCAATTTTGTGTTCATTTTCTTGTAGAAGTACATAGTTTTGTATTTCCCCAATATGTTTTTCAAAAAATAATAATAGAATAAAATACTTGTTGAGAAAGATCATCATAGGAGTATCAAAAACTCGAGATCCAAAGGTAACACAACATTATAAGACTCTTACATTCAACCTTCAACTCATGCACCTAATAAATAAGAGAAAAAATACATGAAATTGAAAAATTTAACTAATGAATTGTGTTTTTCTTCTCATCTTAATCAACCAAATTTATATGAGATTCTAAAGAATGCCTCACTCTTAATCAACCAAATCTTCCTTGTACCACACAAAAAACTGTTTGACAACTATGTCTACTCCAACCTTAATTGTTTAAGAATTCATCATATGAGATAAAGTATGTTTAAGAATTGTTGGGACTGGTCCTTTGGCGAGTATTAAACAGAATACAATTTTCAGCATATTATTATCACTCTATTTCTTTGTTGTAAACATGTCATTGGTTCAGTTTTGTAAAAAACAATTGTGTTAGATGCATTTAAAATTATCTTCATTGTCTTCTGATTGTCTAAATGCTTCTTTATTTGTCAGCCAATTAATACATGCTAGTATATAAAGAAGACAATCATAAGACAATGAAGATTTGTTTGACAAAAATGAATACACTAAATTGAACCAATGGCATGTTTACAAAAATTATCATAACTCGCAAGAAAAACTAAAACAATGGAATGTTTATAATTTATTAAGAGTGAGGCCTTCTTTAGAATCTCATGATGAGATGATACTTGATGTCGTGATTAAGTTTCCCTCACAAACAATGGCATAGACTGGTTTTACTAAGTTTCCTTTCTATATTTTGAGGTTTCCTTTCTCTACCGCAGGGGTACAGTCAGAGGGTTCATTTAAAAAATGATCCTTTGAATGGTTATTATGAATATGAATGATTTGATCATATACCATATTGCTCATTTTACTTGAACTTTGGAATCGCTTGTGCAAGGGTGAAAATAGTTTTGATCATTTTGGTCATGACCGTTCCTCTACATGCTCAGGAAATGTAACTGTCTAATGATTATATGTAATGTTGAATGGATTAAATGTTTTATTCTTGGTAGAAGTGAATGGAAGGAATAGTGTTGGTGTTAGGTTTCATTTATTATTGAATTCAATGGTTTCCAAGATGTGTTGAGGAGTTTTCTCCTTGTTTAATGTTAACTATTCCTGCACAATCCACTCATACAATAGTGAAATGCTATGTGGAATGGATGGTTGATAGTGTTCCTTGAGGGAAGGGGGATTTTGAAAGATTTTTTATCATTGTATTGTGTATTTCTAATGTGTTTGGATGCGGGGTAGATCGGGAGAATGAAGGATCATTCACTAATTGCATGATAACCTAGTTTTGAAGGGTCACTGGAAGAGGGGAATGAAGGATCACTCATTGATTGCATGATAACCCCACCAAGCATTCTTTCCTTTAAGTTTCCACAATATCTCAAAGTATGATCATTATTCTTTACTTTCTTCTAGATGCTATTCTTTCTATGGTTTTGTTATCTCATAAATATATCAAAAACATTGCAAATGTGCATATAAAAGTATAATATTGTCCTTCAATTGTTCCACATTGAAGTATTTCCTCTTGGGAGTATTCTCTTCATTTGTACAATGTCTGTCAAATATGGTTCCCATATTTCTTCAAGATCTATTTTAATCTTTATATTGCAATTTTGATTAGATTTGACCAATAGTTGATTTCATTAGTATTTTATAGCATATACTCTTAATGTGAAATGTGGAGAGAAATAAAGAGACACACTAGGTATGAATTACACAATATACCCATCATCACTTAGCACTTAAGTAATAAATTATGGATATGGAACAACCCCCTAACTTCTTGATGTTTGTTTCATGTTGGCCTCTTATTATATGCATAGGTAGGCCTATCTTAGGCTAACAACCATAGTGTAGGGGCCATACATTATGGATCTCAAAATATTGCACACTTGTATTAAATTAGGTTCACTATACTATAAGGGAATGGAAACCATGCAATAGTTCCTCAAGGGGATGGAAGCAACCCTTCACCAAGAAGATGATTGTATCTGCAATATTTACTAGAGGCAAAGAACATAATTTGGTTCTAGCCATTGCTCCTAGAAGATAACGACACCCACAAAATACTTGGAAAAGATAGCACTCACTATATCTTTTATCACTCTTTTATAGCCAGGACAATAAATCTCAAAGATTGATAAATGAATTCTTGACAAAGAACCATTGATAGTTATGATTCATGTGTACAATAGCCAACAACCAGTTGTTCCAATCATGGTGTCCAATAATTATGTTAGAAAAATCATCTACAAATCCCTTACACAATCATAATAGATTCAAACCATGAACCATAAGAACCTAACAATGGGACTAACAAAGATACAACCTAAACAAATCTTGATCATATTCCACCCTATTGTAAGCCCCAAGAAGTAACTCTATCTTAAAGCTACACATTCCTCTAGATGAATCTCAAAGGTCAGGTAGTTGAAGCATAGCAATACTTGAATGAATATAGGAATAATTTAATGTACAATCATTTGCTAGCTTGGTTTGTGGGTTTTCCACATAATATTTTCTCTTTAACCACATTTATAGTTTGAGAAAATAAAAAAAAATTGTTTCAGATTTATATTATCCTTTTGAACTAGCACACTTCCATCAAAATGCATAATCATTGGTCATCTCAAGAAAATTCCTATTGATTAGTAGGATATTCTTATAAAAATATGATGCATAGATTTCTTGTGAATTATCGACTGCTATGTATCCTGCAACTATGGAAGGAATAGTGTTGGTTTTAGGTTTCATTTATTATTGAATTCAATGGTTTCCAAGATGTGTTGAGGAGTTTTCTTCTTGTTTAATGTTAACTGTTCATGCACAATCCACTCATAAAGTAGTGAAATGCTATGTGGAAGGGATGGTTGATAGTGTTCCTTGAGGGAAGGGGGATTGTGAAAGACTTGTTATCATTGTATTGTGTATTTCCAATATGTTTGGATGCAGGGCAGACCAGGAGAATGAAGGATCACTCACTGATTGCATGATAACCCAGTTTTGAAGGGTTATTGGTTGAGGGGACAGTCAAGGTCTGGATGATTGGGCCATTGGAGGACCCTATTTATTTGTATTAATTTCTATTCAAATTGGATGCATGAATTTCTTGTGAATTATCAGCTATTATGTATCCTGCAACTGTATTCATAAATCTGCATATACTTCTCTAGGGTTGTAAGCCACTTAGGAATCAAAATAGAGAAAATAAATCAAAATCATTCTTTGTCCTATTTCCTTTTAACAAAATCTCAACTATTAATGATACAATACATTTTATGCCCTAAGCTATCAATAAAAATGGCACCTAGCTAGAAGCTCACGGGCTGTCCATTTGATAACCACAGTCAACATTTCAAAACAATGAATATCCTTGAGCACAAGCACCAATAATATCAAATAATAGTGTTAAAGAATGTGCTAGGGCATGACACCAATAGAATGCGGTCATTTTAGTGATAGCAATATACAATGGTGTCATTAAACATGCCATTAATATCATTAAACATGAATCCAAACATTTGAAAATAATGAATCGATATCCTTGAGCACAAGCACCAATAACATCAAATAATAGAGATAGAGCACTGGCTAGGGCATGATACCAGTAGAATTTGGTAATTTCTGAGAGCATTCATGATCAAATAAAATGTAATGCATTTGAATATGATGCCAAAGGATCGAAAGATGAAGAAATCACATACCTTCTCCTGCGCTCAGCTTTCACTCCTTTTCTCCTGCTCCTTCTCTATCCAATTGAAATAAAAATGATGAGGCCATTTCACTTCTTTTTTTCATGTATACCCTGAATCTATCATAATTCCGATGGTCAATTAAACACCCATCAGAATACTGACACCATTGGGGCCTATTACAAAAAAAACACCAAATTCGTAATAAAAAATTACCCATCAGAAGCTTCTGTCAAAATTTGGCCCCAAATGTAGTAGTGACAGTTAGAAAGGATGTTGTAGTAATTCAAAAGAAATGAAAGTTTTTAAAGGTACAGATCAAGGAGACACATTCAACACACAAGGTAATTAGACAGGTGAAGTATCTGATAGTAAGTGTGAACCTCTTTCTAACCCATCTCAAAGAACTTAAATTCATAAAGAATGCATTAGAATAGGACGTAGGATAGTGTAGAATGAATTGAGTCTTGCATAGTTAATGTAAGGCAGTATGTGATGTAATGATACTATGGTTAAGAGCGCAGGAGCTAATATGAATATATGCAAGTTCGCAAGAAGTTTGAAGTTTTGCAAGAAAGCAGGAACAACTTTTTGGAAAGAAGCGGCAAAAGAATTGAATGCGATGTCAGAATCTTGAAGTTAAAAGCTTATGATCGGTATTAGTTAATCATTCAAGTGACTACAAGTGATAAGGAGATCAAAGAAGCGGTGATTGAAAGCATTTTTCAAGATTTGGTGAAAGAATTTCGTGTCGGATCTACACAAAGCCCTAAATCATGAAATTGAGGTATTTTACTAAGTAGATCTATCAAACAGTTAAAGCATTTGTATAAGATATGGATGTTTTGTTTATTCACAACATAAGAGATATAGTTAGAACTAAAATCAAAAGGGAACCAGTAGAATCCTTAGAAGAAGACCCTAGTCTCGCTTTATCGACCATTCCAGATGGAGTTTTACATTTAGAAGATGTAAAAGGTTATTTGAAATGCAAGTTTGAAACCATCAATGACAGTAGTGTGATTAAGGAATATGAAAAGATATATAATTAGGATATGTCATTGAAAGTAGGGTTTGAACATTTGAAGGAAAATGAAATTGTGAAATATTCATTGAACTATGGATTTGAAGATGACGAATGCAAAAAGATAATTTTAAGCAGAATTCACAAAGGGAAATTTTGGTTAGATGACAGAGTAATAGACATCATAGAAGACCTAATTCATGAGGTAACTGGTTTGTCAAAATCCAGAGTTATACATTTTAATGAGAAGAATGTTAAGAAGATAGTACTGGATAACACTAAATCATCTTATAATGGTAGAGGAATTGTAATCATCAAGATAATTCAGGATGATGTTAGATATGTGTGTAAGAACTTAATATCTAAATTCTATGCTAATTCTAGAGAAGATGGCATGGCGGCTAGTATGATTCATGTAACTTATTTGATGTGTTTAGAGAGAGTTCAAGTAGATTTGTGTGAAATCTTGAGAATTCTGCTATTTGAGAACCTTGAAAAGATAAAGAAAACCAAGAACTCACAATTCAAATTCTCAACCCTTATCACATATATGTTTTTTCATCTATTAAGAAGATTCCCATATACTATTGGAGATGATTGGAATGACAACAAGACTACTATGGAAAGAATTAACAAGGTGTATCCGAGACACCCTATAGATAAGGTTAATGAGAGCGTAACCTTGATAATCAAAACATTTCAGAATCAGATGAGGAAAAGATCAAGGATACCATAGGCTGTAGTAGAAAAGTACAAAGATGAAATATGTTTCATGGTTAACACTGACTTTAATTTTGTTGAAGCAGTTGAACCTAGAGTAGAATTCATAATCCTCTTGGATATGAAGTATTTGAAATTGAGATAGAAGAATATGTGAACAGATTGTTGAAAAGAAAAATGGATGCAAGAAGTTATAGATTTGGAACTTATGAGGAAAAATTTAACTCCACAAAGTCTCTACAAGAAGAAAATTTATCAAAGAAAAGAGTGGAAAGCGCTATCAAGAAAATTCTGAAGGATACAGGAATGTCAGAACAAGAATTTCTAATGACAAAGTAGACCACAGTAGCAATAAGAGACATTGGATAGAAGGAAGTTTTGTCTGTTCCACCTTTAGCATCAATTGCAACTCAAACTGAAGAAGCACAAGTTACATAAAATGAAATAAAAGTTGAAGTGGTGCAAGAAACAAGTAAATCTAGAAGAACTTCCACCACTCCCCTAGGTAAAAGAGTTAAGGAAATGACAAGTAGGCCACAACAGAGACAAAAGACTATTTTTACCCATGTTCCTAGACATGTATCTGAAATAAAAGATGATGAAGAAATTGGAAGCAATAAGAGAAAATGGAAACCAAAGATAGAAAAAGTGAATGCTTCAATCATTAATGATGGAGATTTTTCAAAAATGAACAAATACTATGAGTTATATGATTATTCAAAGAAATTAAACTTAGAGAATTTAGTTCTCAGACATATGTTACTAGCTAATAATAAATTTTATAGTATTCAAGGGAAGATACCAGATGAACTTTTTGAGAAATTAGTGAACAGAAAGAAGAGAACAGCTAAAGAGGATAATAAAATAAGAGAAAATTTTGTGAGAAAGATTTGTGTTATTAGAGATGAAGATCATTTCAAGGAGATAATAAAAGATCTTAATATTCACTTAAGGAAAAAAAGAAGAACAATTCTGATAATGGGAGGAAATTATGAAGAAGTTAACAAGGAAACAAAACAAATAGTTGTAAAAGTAATGACCACAGGTGCTAGTAAGCACACAAGTACAACAGATCAAGCTTTGGAAGTGTATCATCTTAAAATGGAAGCACTTCCATGGTAAGAACATTTAGCCCTCTAAGTAAGTGGTTTAGGGTCATGTTAAGCACCTTTATTAGGTCTTTGCATGTATTTGGCTTTCTCCCCGCTTTCCTCTTCTTTTATGCACTTGATTTCTTCATTCTAGGTGAAATTAGGGATAGGATCTCAAGGATTCTCATAAATTTCCCTCTTTCATGGCTCTATTTTCTAGGTAGGACTTAGAAATAGGTCCTCTTGGCCTTAATCATAGTCATCATAGGATTTTATGCTTATCCCTGACATTCTATCCTATTCTGGTATCATTTCTAGGTCTTTGGGAATCCCCGGGACCTTTTGTCCTGATTCTGACTGGATCTGGGACCAGGGTCAGATTCGAGGTTAAAATTGACTAGGTAAGGATCTAGCTCAAACCTGACTAGGTCAGTCCCAACCTTGATTTTTCCCCTTCCTTCAAATCTTCAAATTCCTTGATTTTCAGGTATCAGGTTTCGGGGATATTTATTTTCCCGCCTCCGGGTTCACTATTTCGGGTTTCAGAATGGTAAATCCTCTAATTGCATTTAATCTAAGTATATTTTATAAAGGTTAAGACCTAATTGGGATTTAATTATCCAAGGTGGCCTCTCTAGAGGATTGTGCCCTAGTTCACTATAAAAGGAGGCCTTCCTCTCTCATTTTGATAATCAAGTTTTGTGAGAAGATCTCTACATCAAGCTTTGGCAATCAAGTCTTCATATCTCATCTCATCTAAAGAAATTACAAGCTCTCAAGCATTCAAGAAAGTCTTCAAGCATTCAAGTGTCCAAGCATTCATCCATCAAGGAGATCCATTGTTAGCTATTGAAGGATTCAATCTCTTTGGAGCCCCCTTGAAGATCCATCCTTCTACATTCATCCAAGCCTTCTCATATGAAAAGATCATGTCAAGTTTGGTGTTGAAGATCAAATGCCATTGATTGGAGACATCCTAAATTTATTCTACATCCATTAAAGCATTCCTACTTATGGATTTGAGGATTCAAATCCTCTATAAGGACTTCAACATAAGCAAGGTGATTTGTTTCAATTACTTTGTTTATGCACACTACATTTCAATTCAATTTCAAGGTTAATTCCTAAACTGGGGTTTGACCAAGGAAAACCCCCCATACAACAAAAAATTTGATTTTCTTGTAGGTACAGGTGCGGGATTTCAGATCTAAGAGCGAATTTGGATACCCTTTTCGGTTAACTTCTGAGATCTACGAACATAGACAGAATTGACCTTCAAATAAAGAATCTAGCCTTTGACATTTTATGAGGGTCAAAGTCAACTTGAGCTCATCCTAGAGAAACATTTCTGGGGTTTCGTTGTCTCAGCATTTCCCGTCTAGAACAGGTTGTAGAATTGCCCGAAAGTACACACAGACATCATAAAATGATATTTTCCAGATCTGCCCTAATTTAAGGTTTGTATTTACATTTCAATTATTTCAAATTTCAAGCATAATACAACTATAGGGAAGTATAGGCTTTCTCTCTCTCTTTCATATTCTTCATAGATTGATTTGATTGTGCATTAACCTTTTGGTTGATCAAATTGGATCTCTCTTTTGGGAATTTGGATTTAGGAGTGAATCTCATATTTCCCCCACACACTTACACATATAGAGGTGATTCTTAATTACCTCTATTCATTTTGGTGAACCTGACTAGCTTACTCTCTTTCTTTTTTGGTGTTAGATTCCTCTCTATTCTTATTCTAGAATTGGATGCCTTATTGTGCTATCCTTTTATCTTGTTAGTATTAGATTTTTCCTTTGTGTTAGATCTTGCATGCTAATTAGATTTCATATTCATGGTTTATGTGTTCTTAGTTTATTTCATTTGCATTACATTGGTTTATGAGCTTTACTACCACTAGTCCTACTTATAACATTTCAGTTAGAAGAAGTGGTAGACTCATGGGTGCCTTTGATCCCAAATCTTCCTCTCCTTTCCTTAGGATCCCAAATGATAACTTGATTCTTCATGATTCTAATCCTATAATGGAGAAAAAATCTTCTCACTCATCTCATGATGAGGATGATGCTTTAAGAGTTCTTCCTGAACAAGTCCAAAAACTTTCAACTGAACTTGATAAAATGGGTAATTGGCTTATTCAAGAGAACCATAATAAAGATTCCATTCAAGCTATAGAGGCTCTTAAGAAATTTCTCTATGATAGTGATCAAGGTGTTAACCTCTTGCGTGGTATTACTCACCTTGTGCATTCAAATGTTAAACCTTTAGCTCAAGAAGCTCAAGATTTAGGGTTGATTCCTCCTATCACTAGTTTTGAACCTCCTTCTAATCCTTTACATAATATTCCTACCTATACTCCTCCTTTGGTGACTGTGATGGTTCCCTCTATTCCTATGAGTGTTCCTCCTATGTCCCTTCCTACATCACAACCCTCATATCATAATGTTCCTTTTACATATTCTAATCCACTTCCAACTGTAGTTCCTAGTTTTCCTCCAGTTGTGTCTTCTATTCCTGCAGCTTCTTACACTTTACCTAGTGTGTCTAATGTTGCTACTCCTCCTATTTCCTCTAATGATTCAATGATCATTAGTTTGGCTCAAACTGTGTCATCCTTACAACAACAACTCACTTCCTTAACTCAAAACAAGTTTAGTATTCCTACATGTGACATGGGAAGTCACTTGTCCTGAGACATTATTTGTACTCCTGTTCCTCAGCAAGGTGAGATGCCTCATCTTGAAAATTATAACAGAAAAGGAGATCCTGTTCATCATGTTAAAAAATTCCAAATGCTTTGTAGTGACTATGCTCATGACCATAGGATTTTAGCCAAACTATTTGCTAGAACATTCTGTGACAAGGCCTTACAATGGTATTGTTCCTTGCCTCCTTATTCCATTGATTCCTTTCCACAACTTGCTAATGCCTTTATTAAAAATTTCAAAACAACATTGGCCCGCAAGTGTCTTTGACTGATTTGATGCATTATAAACAAAGTGCTAAGGAGAAATTAACTAAATTTATTGGTAGATTTAAGCATTTGCATGCTCAGATTTCCTATCCTGTTCCTGATATTGATATTCAAGGTATGTTTATTTAAAATTTTCAAAAGGATATTAGAGATAAGATTATGCTTACTAAATTTACCTCTTTTCAACAACTTTGTACAATGCTTCATCATTATCAATTACAAGTGAGTCAATTTGAGAGAAACACTCCAATGGCTCC
Source organism: Chamaecyparis obtusa (assembly GCA_027943335.1). Classification (NCBI taxonomy): domain Eukaryota; kingdom Viridiplantae; phylum Streptophyta; class Pinopsida; order Cupressales; family Cupressaceae; genus Chamaecyparis; species Chamaecyparis obtusa. Next base: position 716,575 of record BSBK01006955.1, read on the forward strand.
TGTTCTAGTTGATAAGAGTGGTGCTACTCCTAATCCAAACAAATTTAGAAAATTCAACAACTATGTTAAGATAAATAAACAAGCGAATGCAATTGCTGATCAAGTTGTTGTTGCATCTCACAATGCCACTTCTACATCCACTACTTTTCGATTAAATCATACGTTCACTCCTCTTTTTGAATCTTTACATGCTATTATGAATAGGTTGATAACTGCTAATATGATTACTTTACCTCCTATTCAACGTCTTTTACCTGTTATGATTACATCTAAATCTTTTGATCAAAATGCTTTTTATCAATATCATCATCAGAATGGTCACGATACTGAGAAATGTTATTCTTTAAAACATAATATTCAAGACTTAACTGATTCTAAAGCTTTATTAATTGACGATCTAGATAGTGGTGGGAACAAATTTGTCTCTCCTCCTAATCAAAACCTTCAAATCTATATGAATCCTTTACCTACGCATGATACTAATACCATTGCTCAACCATCTGCTATGGAAATTGTGTATGATTTGAAGATGGATGATATCAATCATGTTGTTAATCAAGTGGAGCATGTTGGTCAATTTGTATCTCCACCTAAACTTCAACCTCAACCTCAACTTCAACCTCAAATTCAACCTCAAGTTCAATCTCGACCAAAACCTAAACCTAAATTGAAAACTCAACCTAAACCTCGACAACAACCTAAGAATAAAAGACCTTGGGAAATTTTGATTACCTTTGATGATTTTGAGACTATTAGAGCTCTTGATCATCCCCTTTACATTTATGCTAGGATTTCTCAGAAACCTAGTCGTGGTTGTCTTGTTGATCCTACATCTTTAGTCAATGTCATTACCAAAGAAAATATTTTTATGAAAAGCTTACAACGTGATTCTTATGATACATTGGATGTGTGGATTCAAACTTGTAATGGTTTTCTTTATCCATCCTTTGGTTCTATTATCTTACCAGTTGAACTTTGTGGAAAAATTGTGAACACTACCTTTGTTGTGATTCCTACTTCTGATCAATTTCAAGCTAAGCTAGGTTTGCCTTGGTTGACTACCATGCATGCTTTTGCTTCACCTATCCATAAGTGTCTTAAGTTCATTCATGATAATGAAATAAAGATGATTAATCATAGTATATATCAACCTTCCAGGCCTAGAGATTGTGCTACTCTTGATTTCTTTTGGCCGTCATTACCTAATTCATGTCCTCCTCGACCTGATAATATTTTTCAATCATATCAAGCTTATAAACATTGTAAGATTCTTGAATTAAGCATACCTCCTATGGATCTTAATCATGGTCTTTTACCTACACCTTCTATACCTCCTTTAACTATGGTTTCTAGTTCTGTTAATCAAGTTCCTTCTATCGAACCTATCAAAGATCCTGTGATTGTTTCTCCTATTATTTCTAATCCTATGGATCTTCCTAAAGAACCTGTGAAGGATCCTAAGATTGTTCCTCCTAGTTCTCAACCTATTTAAAATAAATTAAAATGTAATCAATCTGCTAATGAACATAGTAAAAAGCATCATGCTCATGCTAAAGCTCATAATTCTATTCTTCAAAGATCTCTACCTTCCTCGGATAAACCTATGCATGATGTGTTAGAAGAGGTTGTTACTAATAATGATGTTCACATGCATGATTATGATGATTCTATTCGTATCTTAGATCCTATTTTGATTAATTTGGATGAAGAAGATACTCTTGATGATACTGATGATGTTAATGATGAATATGAGACTATTGACATTGACATTGATTTACCTAATATGCTTTCATCACAATTGTCTCTTACACCTAGTGTTGAACATAGTGATTCTCAAGAGGATCCTTGTTTGGAACTGGCTATCATTCCTACTATGTTGGATATAGTCCCTCTTGCGAGTTACCCACCTTCCCTAAATGATATACAACGAGATGGGGAGAGTAGGTGGCATGCTTGATTGGCTAGTCCTTCATGGTAGCTTTGTTGTGTGTTTTCCTATTGTACTATACTTCTCCTATAATGTGTTTGCTAAATGTTGTTAGATTTTTTTATACAATCCTTGTTACTTAGTTGGTACAAGGTGATGAAGGAATTGAAACTGTTGTTCAAATTCTTCTATATGTAATCTCTATTCTTCTATGCATTGTTCAATGTTATGTTGTACTTGTGCTATTTTTTTCGTAAATGTTTCCTTGTGTAATCTTCTTGGAATCTAGATATGGTAGCACTAATTCTTTTTTGTCTCCATGTCATGGTCCGAAAAGATTCTCCTTCATATATCTTATGTGATCTTTCCTCCTTTGTGATCATAGTTCCACTTTCTTTGGGGAATGATGTCAATTCATTTGCAATAAAATCATATATATATTATCTTATGATCATACTGACCCCACGGTAGGTAGATCCCTTCTAAGTTCTCTATATGTTTCTATGATATTTCCCTTGATTTGTCTTCATTTGGGGGCGTCTCAATGTGGAAATGTAATCAGTGGAGTTGTTTATGTTTCTATTAAAGCCATTGCTCCTATTAAAGTGTCAGCAATGACTTTAATGTGGGGTAATACACTCTTCTCAGTTGTTGCACACATGCACTTTTCAATACGCACATATTTTTCAAGATACTTTTTCCATTTTTGGATTAGTAACTAATCCTTAAAGCATGGATTTATATTTTAGGATCTCTTGATCGCTCTAGTTTTAAATACATATATATATTTTGATCCCTTAAGGTCGAAGGTGTCCTTAAGACTAGATCTCTTTTATATTTTTTGGTTTTATTCTCATGGAATATAATATTCCTAAGGATGAATCCTTGATGGGTTGACTAGTGAGTAGCCACATTCACTAGGCAGTTCAATTCCATCTTTCCAGTTGCACCATGTCCTTATGTGGTTCACAATGGGACATAAGTTATCATTGGGTGAGGTAATCACACTCTTTCTTTCTCTCTCTAGAGATGTCTCTCTAGCACTACTACATTTGGGGCCAAATTTTGGCAGAAGTTTCCAATGGGTAACTTTTTATTATGAATTTGGTGTTTGTTTTTTGTAATAGGCCCTGATGATGTCAATATTTCGATGGGTGTTTAATTGACCATCAAAATTCTAATAGATTCAAAGTAGAGATAAAAAAAAAAGTGAAATGACCTCATCATTTTTATTTCGATTGGATAGAGGGAGTGGGAGAAAAGGAGTGAAAGCTGAGCATGGGAGAAGGTATACAATTTCTTCATCTTTCAAGCCTCTGGCATCATATTCGAATGCATTTCATTTTATTTGATCATGAATTCTCTCTAAAATGACCACATTTTATTGGTGTTGTGCCGTAGCCAGTGCTTTATCTATATTATTTGATGTTATTGGTGCTTGTGCTCAAGGATATCGATTCACTATATTCAAATGTTTGGATTCACGTTTGTTGATATTATTGGCATATATGTTTAATGACACCATTGTAAATTCATGTCACTAAAATGACCGCATTCTATTGGTGTCATTCCCTAGCCCGTGCTTTAACTCCATTATTTGATGTTATTGGTGCTTGTGCTCAAGGATATCCATTTTTTTGAAATGTTGACTATGGTTATCAAATGGACAGCCCGTGAGCTTCTAGCTAGGTACCATTTGTATTGATAGCTTAGGGCATCAAATGTATTGTATCATTGATAGCTGATACTTTGTTAAAAGAAAATAGGACAAAGAATGATTTTTATTTAGTTTCTCTATTTTGATCCCTAAGTGGCTTACAACCCTAGAGAAGTATATGCAGATTTATGGATGCAGTTGCAGAATACATAGCAGCCGGTAATTCACAATAAATCCATGCATCCAATTTGAATAGCAATTAATACAAAGAGCTAGGGTCCTCCAATGGCCCAATCATCTGGACCTTGATTATCCCCTCAACCAGTGACCCTTCAAAACTGGGTTATCATGCAATCAGTGAGTGATCCTTCATTCTCCTGGTGAGCTTCTACGTAGGTGCCATTTGTATATTTGATAGCTTAGGGCATCAAAATTATATTGTATCATTGATAGTTGAGACTTTGTTAAAAGGAAATAGGACAAAGAATGATTTTGATTTAGTCTCTATATTTTGATCCCTAAGTGGCTTACAACCCTAGAGAAGTATATGAAGATTTATGGATGCAGTTGCATGAGACATAGTAGTTGATAATTGACAAGAAATCCATGCATCCAATTTGAATAGAAATTACTACGAAGAAATAGGGTCCTCCAATGACACAATCATCTGGACCTTGACTGTCCCCTCAACCAGTGACCCTTCAAAGCTGGGTTATCATGCAATCAGTGAATGATCCTTGATTCTCCCGGTCTACCCTGCATCCAAACATATTGGAAATACACAATACAATGATAACAAGTCTTTCACAATCCCCCTTCCCTCAAGGAACACTATCAACCATCCTTTCCACATAGCATTTCATTGTTTTATGAGTGGATTGTGCAGGAACAATTAACATTAAACAAGGAGCAAACTCCTCAACACATCTTAGAAACCATTGAATTCAATAATAAATGAAACCTAACACCAACACTATTCCTTCCATAGTTGTAAGATACATAGCAATCGATAATTCACAAGAAATCTATGCATCAAATTTTTATAAGGATATCCTACTAATCAATAGGAATTTTCTTGAGATGACCAATGATTATGCATTTTGATGGCAGTGTGCTAGTTCCAAAGGATAATATAAATCTGAAACAATTTTTTTCTAATTTTCTCAAACAATAAATGTGGTTAAAGGGAAAATATTATGTGGAAAACCCACAAACCAAGCTAGAAAATGATTGTACATCAAATTATTCCTATATTCATTCAAGTATTGCTATGCTTTAGCTACCTGACCTTTGAGCTTCATCTAGAGGAATGTGTAGCTTTAAGATAGAGTTACTTCTTGGGCCTTACAATAGGGTGGAATATGATCAAGATTTGTTTAGGCTGTATCTTTGTTAGTCCCATTGTTAGGTTCTTATAGTTCATGGTTTGAATCTATTATGGCTATGTAAGGGATTTGTAGATGCTTTTGCTAACATAATTATTGGACATCATGATTGGAACAACTGGTTGTTGGCTATTGTACACATGAATCATATCTGTCAATGGTTCTTTGTGTTCAAGAATTCGTTGATCAATCTTTGAGATTTATTGTCCCAGCTTTAAAAGAGTGATAAAAGATATAGTGAGTGCTATCTTTTCCAAGTGTTTTGTGGGTGCCATTATCTTCTAGGAGTAACTGCTAGAACCAAATTATGTTCTTTGCCTCTAGTAAATATTGCAGACACAACCATCTTCTTGGTGAAGGGTTTCTTCCATCCCCATGAGGCACTATTGCTTGGTTTCCATTCCCTTGTAGTATACTGAACCTAATTTAATACAAGTGTGCACTATTTTGGGTTCCATAATTTATGGCCCCTACACTGTGGTTGTTAGCCTAATTAAGACAGGCCTACCTTTGCATATAATAAGCCAACATGAAACAAACATCCAAAGGTTAGGGGGTTGTTCCTTGTCTATAATTTATTATTTAAGTGCTAAGTGATGATGGGTATATCATGTAATTCATACCTAGTGTGTCTCTTTCTTTCTCTCCACATTTCACATTAGGAGTATATGTTATAAAATACTAATGAAATCAACTATAGGTCAAACCTAATCAAAATTGCAATATAAAGATTACAATAGATCTTGAAGAAATATGGGAACCATTTTTGATAGATATTGTACAAATGAAGAGAATACTCCAAAGAGGAAATGCTTCAATGTGGAACAATTGAAGGACAATATTTTACTTTTATATGCACATCTGCAATGTTTTTGATATATATTTGAGATAACAAAACCATACTTTGAGATATTGTGGAAAATTAAATGAAAGAATGCTTGGTGGGGTTATCATGCAATCAGTGACTGATCCTTCATTCCCCTCTTCCAGTGACCCTTCAAAACTGGGTTTTTATTTAGTTTCTCTATTTTGATCCCTAAGTGGCTTACAACCCTAGAGAAGTATATGCAGATTTACGAATGTAGTTGCAGGATACATAGCAACTGATAATTCACAATAAATCCATGGATCTAATTTGAATAACAATTAATACAAAGAACTAGGGTCCTCTAATGGCCCAATCATCCAGACCTTGACTATCCCCTCAACCAGTGACCCTTCAAAACTAGGTTATCATGCAATCAATGAGTGATCCTTCATTCTCCTGGTGAGCTTCTAGGTAGGTGCCATTTGTATATTTGATAGCTTAGGGCATCAAATGTATATTTTATCATTGATAGTTGAGACTTTGTTAAAAGGAAATAGGACAAAAAATGATTTTGATTTAGTTTCTCTATTTTGATCTCTAAGTGGCTTACAACCATAGAGAAGTATATATAGATTTACAGATGCAGTTGCAGGATACATAGTAGCTGATAATTCAAAAGAAATCCATGCATCCAATTTGAATAGAAATTAATACAAATAAATAGGTTCCTCCAATGGCCCAGTCATCCAGACCTTGACTATCCCCTCAACCGGTGACCTTTCAAAACTGGGTTATCATGCAATTGGTGAGTGATCCTTAATTCTCCCGGTCTGTGCTGCATCCAAACATATTGGAAATACACAATACAATGATAACAAGTCTTTCAAAATCCTCCTTCTCTCAAGGAACACTATCAACCATCCCTTCCATAGCATTTCACTATTGTATGTATGGATTGTGCAGGAATAGTTAACATTAAACAAGGAGCAAACTCCTCAACACATCTTGGAAACGATTGAATTCAATAATAAATAAAACCTAACACCAACACTATTCCTTCCAATCACTTCTACCAAGAATAAATCATTTAATCCATTCAACATTTAATATAATCATTAGACAGTTACATTTCTTGACTGTGTAGAGGAACAATCACAACCAAAATGATCAAAACTACTTTCACCCTTGCACAAGCTATTCCTCACTCTTAATGAGTTATAAACATGTCATTGTTTCATTTTTGCTTGCGAGTTATGATAATTTTTGTAAACATGTCATTGGTTTAGTTCAGTGCATTCATTTTTGTCAGACAAATCTTCATTGTCTTCTGATTGTCTTCTTTATATAGTAGCATGTATTAATTGGTTGACAAATAAAGAAGCATTTAGACAATCAGAAGATTTGGTTGATTAAGAGTGAGGCCTTCTTTAGAATCTCATATAAATTTGGCCGATTAAGATTAGAAGAAAAACACAATTCATTAGTTAAATTTTTCAATTTCATGTATTTTTTCTCCTATTTATTAGGTGCATGAGTTGAAGGTTGAATGTAAGAGTCTTATAATGTTGTGTTACCTTAAATCTTGAGTTTTTGATACTCCTATGATGATCTTTCTCAACAAGTATTTTATTCTATTGTTGTTTTTTGAATAACATATTGGGCAAATACAAAATTGTGTACTTCTATAGGACAGTTAACACAAAATTAAAGCATCAAACAAGATTTGATCAAGTTGCAGGTGGAACGTGCACTCAAATAGTAAGTAATGTAGAATAACAAAATAAGTAATATGTCGTGTCTACATTTTGTTATTTTCTAAGATTATATTCATGTTCTATATTCATAGAATGGTTCAAAATTGAAATTTACAATTCGATAAAAGTACTGACGGGTGTTGTTCCTTGCACCCTCAATCAACAACTTGCCTCCATTTTATTTTGATTTACAAACTGCTATATTATTTGAATATCTTTCTTTCTTGCCACAATAGGAAAGAGTTTGAGGTGGAAGACTACAATAATATAAGTGTTTCAATTTGGTATACTATACTACAACATCATTTCATAACTAAGTTTTCAATTTCTATATATAATTAGGTTATAGATAATCTAAGTGAAGAAGCATCATGTCAGACAATCCAAGTGAAGAAGGTAATGGGGATGCAATCAATAGATTGTGGTCGAACTTGAAAAGAAAAGGTGATGGAAAATGTTATTGTCCCTGCAATAATTGTAAGGGCTTAAACATTAGAAGATTGCTAATCAAAATAGCTAAGAGACATTGTAGGGATAATGGTCACATTGAAGGAGGCTTTGATTATCATGAATTGGTAAGTTTTTCATTATATTTATTTAACAATTAATATATATATGAAATACACCTGACGATGAGATCATTATCATGGTTTATTTGTGTTCATTTTAAGATAGGTCGACCTCCCAAGGGGAGTACATGATATGGACCATGGAGGTGCGAATATTGAGAATATGGCTTTGGAAGTGGAAGATCATGGAGGTGCAAATATTGAAGCTGAAGATTATGATCCCATGGAAGATGACAATGATGCGCCAGATGATCAGGATGATGTTGATGTCATCCATGATATACCTCTACTTGAGAAGGTAGCCATGCCCCTTTATGAAGGCTCCCAAACAACTCTTCTCTCTGCTATATTGTTGTTGTTGAACTTAAAGGTTATGAATGATTTATCCAACACAACAATGTCACATATGCTACGATATGTCATATATGTCATTATAGTAATTAAATGGTGAAACATGTAACATAAATATTGTTAATATTAAGAACATATATTTTTTTCTACAAATTGATAGGTGAGTTCTTGTTACCACCATCAAATACTCTCCCTCGCTCATACCAAGAATTATGTGCCACTATGAAAGATATTGGAATAGAGTATCAAGCAATAGATGCTTGTCCCAATGATCATATTATTTATCATAAAGAACATGAATTTGCAACAAAATGCCCTAAATTTCATATGAGTAGATATTGAATGGATCAAATAGCAAAAAAGGTGCCTCATAAGGTTCTTTGTTACATCCCCATTATACCACGTTTGCAAAGATTATTTAGGTGTAATAGCTTGGCACAATTTATGGATTACCATGCATGCAATAGGAATCAAGATGACATTATTTGAATACCTGTGGATGGTTCTATATCTAAGGACATAGAGGAAAAGTGGCCACACTTTATCGAAGAACCTCAAAATCTCAAGCTTTCAGTGGGAGCAGATGGTGTCAATCCATTTGGAGAGCTAATTTGTTTGCACTGTTTGGCCTATTTTTGTCATCAACAATAACATTCCTTCATGGATGTCAATAAAGAGGGAGCACATTATGTTGGAAATGATTGTTCCAGGTATTTGATCATTTAATAGTTATCTACATGTAATTATAAATCTTGTAGTAAAATGGTCACAATAATTATGTAATGTTGTTCATTCAACCAAGTAAATACCAAGTTAAAGATATGAATGTTTATATTGAGCCTCTTATCAATGAGTTGGTGGAGTTATGGAAATGTGTCACTATGTATGACATCTCTAGACCAATAGGAGATAGACAATTTCAATTCCATGCAATGCTTGTATGAACAATACATGATGCCCCAGGGCTAACACATTTTTTTGGTATTTTATGGTGAATTGAAGTTGCACATGATAATTCTAAAAATAAAAATTAACATATTTAATCCAATTGTATCATTACCTTGTAGGTCTTCAAACAAAGAGAAAATTTGCATGTCCAATTTGTTGTCCAAAGATGAAATCTTGTTATTCAAAAAGTTTAGGAAAGCAAGTGTTTGATGAGTATAGGTACTTTCTCTGAAAAAATCATAACTATCGAATTATCAAAAAACATCTTTTCAATGGGAAAGAAAAGAGTACATCTAAGCCACGGAGAATGACACCTCACTTATGGAAGTTGGAATATAATAGAATTAATCATCAAGGTACTACCATTCTACCTAATGGTTTATGTTTGGAATTTGTATATTTTTATTGTGTTTTATTTGCTGATTATGTGATTGATGACCGTGAATGTCATCAAGGCAACACTACTGAGCACCTTCCAAAGGAACTAAAGAGTTATCCCAGACAATTTAGTAGGTTTCCCTACTATGAGCAACTACTTGATGTGCATTTGTTTGATACTATGCATATTGGAAATAATGTAACAGAGACATTGTGGAAGATATTGGATGGAAGGCGTGACAAAGAAAAAATTGTCAAAATTTGTAGCGACATTCATGAATCCAATCATGCAATGAAAAATTTCATTGAGTCAAATAGAAATGGATAATGGATTAATACAAGTGCCCTTCCTTGATTATTAATAGAACAACAAGGTGATGCCATAAAAGAAGTCATACAAAAAATTTGATTTCCCACAGGATTTTCTGCAAACATAAGTAGTACCATATCAAAGAAAGGTGAATTTGGGCCAGGGTTGAAAATGCATGATTGGCATACCTTCATCAAGGTAAGTCATGTTCTTTATTATTTACAATATATTTGTAAACTACATGTACTTCTCATTGTATTATATGAGAAAATAATGACATGATTATTTTTATAATTGTTGCAGTACGTGCTACGCCTATCTCTCCCAGAGAACTTCGACAATAACATCAAACAAGTGATATATGATCTTTGAAAATACATGAGGTAAGAAATGATATCTATTCAATTTGTTGTATATATATATATATTGTAAAGTCTCATGTTTATATATTTTTGTGTCTTGAATGTCTTGTAGGTGGTTGTCATCTAAAGAAATCCATAGAGCAAATATAAAATACTGGAAGAGAAGAATTCCTCTTCTAATGTGTGAAATGCAAAAGTGTCTACCTTCAACCTTTTTCAATGCACAAGAACACTACATCATACACCAAGTTGAGGAGATTGAAATGTGTGGACCTGTACACACTCAGTCAATGTGGATGGTTGAGAGGCACTTGAAATTTTTTAAGGCTTTGGTTGGGCAAAGAGCACGTCCTGAGGGTTCTATGGTGGAGGGATATATGGTATACTAATCTATGGTGTATGTTACTGAATATCTTCCTAAGCTTGCAACAAAGATCCATATAGATCACATTTGGGATCTCGACACCATTAGAAAATTTGAAGGGGAGTACTTGGTGGGGGAAGGTAGAATGAGGAAAGTGAGAGGTAATAAATTATAAGATGTTATTGTAGCTGTTAATTAATTCTTAATTTTCAAAATTAATCGGTTGTAAGTTGTCTATTTATTTTTTGTATAGCTGCTCGAGAGAGGGATGCAATACATTTGTATATTGCAAACAATCAAGATTGGATGATGAAATGGATTGAATGATGTCATCATTTAGGTCACACATTAACATGGGAATCTGTGTCTTCATTGGTTAATGAAGCTCATTGTAATAGAGATCTAAATGTTACCCAAAGGGAAATAGATTTAGCACATGGTTTAAAAGATTTCTAGGTACATATAAATTTGTTAATCACTCGTACGTTTATGAACTCTCAATGCATTAATTTATACATGTTTTACATATTTTTGCAGGTCAAACACCACAAGGCTATGTTTTGCAATGGTCATAAATTTTACATCAAAAAGTTGGATGACACAAATAAAACTTATGATTATGGGATAAATGCAGTCTTTCAGGTGACTAATATTTCATCTAGAAATGACTTACATCCTCGAGAGTTCAAAAATCAATACTATGACATTTTGGATGATATACTTGAGTGTGACTTTAATTCCTTCAGATTAGTTCTCTTCTTTGTCAGATGGTAGAGGCTACAACTTAATCAAAATGATCTTGATAGAATTATTATTGAACATGACAATGGATTTCCAATGATTAATACAAGGTGGTTTGAGTCAGTTGGGGATGAACCCTATGTTCTTCCAAGCCAATGTGAGTAGGTATTTTACTCAGAGGTTCCGCATAAATTGGGTTGGTCATTTGTTGTTAGACATGATCCAAGAGGAAGGCTGATGAGGTATAATGTGATGGAAGAAGATTGCGAACAACTAGAAGATGATGTAGATGATGATCACGAACAACAGTTAATCGATGATGTTCCTGATGCAACTTTTCTTGAAGAAGAAGAAGATGATGACGATGATGATGCTATTGATGATGCTACTGATGATGATGATGATGATGTTGTTGATGATGATGATGATGATGATGATGATGATGATGCTGATGCTAATGCCGAATGACGACGACGATGATGAAGACGAAGACAATGGTGGTGGTGGTGATGATGTTGATGTCAATGATGATCATGGTGATTAGTTGGATGAAGAAGAAGATGAATGACATGAATGAAATGTATAGTTACGTGATCACTGCTTAATCTATTTAATATTGATTTCTTGATAGAAATGTGCAGTTATGCAATCAATGCTTAATTTAATGAATTCGTGATGTACTTACTATGGGATGCTTATGGTTTTTAATGTATTTACTATGTGGTTTTGAGTACATGTATCATGAGTTTTTTAGCTAACATTAGATAATTGAATTACATATGTAGGTACCCATATTCCTTTCATGAGCATCCCACACAGTCTCATGGATCAACAAACTGACCTCGATGTTGATGATATGACTAGATCAGGTAAAGAGCTATATGATTATGGCCTGTAAAGTACTGAAATACTTTAAAATGTTTAACATGTTTTTAATTATAATAAAATGTTTTTAATTTAACCCTTTTATATGTTATTGCAGATGAGCCCCCTTTGCATCAATAGAGAACTAGGCGTGCATTGAGATCTAATGAAAGGGTAGATGATGATGATGATGATATCGATACTCATCTTACAATTATATCTTAAAAACTAGAAATCAAAAGAAAAAAAAGAAATGATTGTCATCTATGCACCTTAATTGATAGTGAATGATTTTTATATGCCAATGAATTTAATTATGTGGTAGTGAATGTTCATAAATTTTATAATGTGTTAATGAATGTTATCGTGTGATAATTAATGAATGTCACATTTTATTAATGTGTGAATGAATGTTATCGTGTGATAATTAATGAATGTTACATTTTATTAATGGATGAAATAATGAATGAATGTTAGATGTTAACGGGGAATTTAGAGTGATGTTAGGGGGGTGGGGTGGGGCCAAATGAGCTTCCACCTTCACGTGGTTGGCCCTGTTTAGTACAAAATATAAAACTATTCTCGAAACAAAGTGAAGCTCAATAAGTTTGTTCCTTATATAGGATCTGAAGTGTAGCTTTTATCCCACTCTCAACATTGCAAGGCTTCAAGTGGTGTTTTGATATTGGTTTCTCCATCTCCCATTGACATCTTATCTTTCTCCTAAGAACTCTCACTGAGCTATGATACATGGATGAGCAGAAGATGTTCCTTACATGATACACATATATAATATGGTAGATCTAGGGAACAAATATACTACAACATAGAATGAGTCAACTTGAATCTATAGTTTCTTCATTCACAATGAAAGTTCAAATTACAAGCCATATTTTAGATTTAATATTCATATTTATCTTCATCATGATCATAGCCATCATGGTCAGCATTTGGTTCAACTTCATTTGGACCACACTTCATGTTAGATTATAACATATTGACACTTACACCATGAAGAAGACAAATGATTAAATAGAAAGAGAGGACCAACTGAACCATCTTGTGGTCAGTCTATATCACATTGAGAAACAACATCAAGACTCAAAAATCAAAACAATCAAAAGTTTCTTCAAGACCATGAATGATCAACAACATTCCATTAGAAAACAAAACACTAATCTATATTATCATAAAGCCATAAAATATGTTTTTAAAGTTTAGAAGCATATCACAAGAACTTTCAAGAAACATAGTACTATCCAAGGACCAAAATGAATACCCTCCAAATGATTATGATTATGTTGATGTTGATGTCTATAATTTATGTCTAATGATTATGATGATGTTGATGTTGATGTCTATAATTTATTTCACTTACTGATGCTTGCCTAGATTGAATTTTGAATTGCCAAGATGGAGAACACTTTCAAAGTTTAGGGTCTATTATATATGATACTCTTAGTTACAGCTCAAATGCAACTCAACGTATTTTTGATGCTGGGAAACCCACTGCAGAAACTCATCCGTAGGTGAAATTTAGTGCTATGAATATTGGCATTGTTAATGTTATTACTTTTCCTTACGTTTCATATTTGTGAAAATGTTTCTTGGCACTATCTTATTCTTATTACAATGTTCTTTGTTGTGGGGTAGGAGGTCAATCTTCATTGAATTCATTGTGGGGGACAGTCAAGATTTCTCTGACAAATAGTAGGTCTTCTTTAGTATCTTATAATAACATGCTAAACTGATAAAGGTGTTATGGGCATTTAATCTGCAATTACTAATAGACTAAGGATATTATTACTATGCTTAATGTTCCATTTAAATGCATTTAACACAAAATTTTTTTTTACAAAACTGAATGAATGGCATGTTTACAACAAAGATGTGTTGAGGAGTTTGCTCCTTGTTTAATGTTAGCTGTTCTTACACAATCCACTCATAAAATAGTGAAATGCTATGTGGAAGGGATGGTTGATAGTGTTCCTTGAGGGAAGGGGGATTTTGAAAGACTTGTTATCATTGTATTTTGTATTTCCAATATGTTTGGATGTAGGGTAGACCGGGCGAATGAAGTATCACTCACCGATTGCATGATAACCCAGTTTTGAAGGGTCACTGGAAGAGGGGAATGAAGGATCACTCACTGATTGCATGATAACCCCACAAAGCATTCTTTCCTTTAATTTTCCACAATATCTCAAAGTATGATCATTATTCTTTACTTTCTTCTATATGTTATTCTTTCTATGGTTTTGTTATCTCAGAAATATACCAAAAACATTATAGATGTGCATATAAAAGTAAAATATTGTCCTTTAATTGTTCCACATTGAAGCATTTCCTCTTTGGAGTATTCTCTTCATTTGTACAATATCTGTAAAAAATGGTTCCCATATTTCTTCAAGATTTATTTTAATCTTTATATTGCAATTTTGATTAGATTTGACCTATAGTGGATTTCATTAGTATTTTATAACATATACTCCTAATGTGAAATGTGGAGAGAAAGAAAGAGACATACTAGGTATGAATTGCACGATATACCCATCATCACTTAGCACTTAAATAATAAATTATGGACAGGGAACAAACCCCTAACCTTTGGATGTTTGTTTCATGTTGGCCTCTTATTATATGCAAAGGTAGGCCCGTCTTAATTAGGCTAACAACCATAGTGTAGGGGCCATACTATTTTTCCTTTAACCACATTTATAGTTTGAGAAAATTAGAAAAAAAAATGTTTTAGATTTATATTATCCTTTTGAACTAGCACACTGCCATCAAAATGCATAATCATTGGTCATCTCAAGAAAATTCCTATTGATTAGTAGGATATCCTTATAAAAATTTGATGCATGGATTTTTTGTGAATTATCGACTGCTATGTATCCTGCAACTATGAAAGGAATAGTGTTGGTGTTAGGTTTCATTTATTATTGAATTCAATGGTTTCCAAGATGTGTTGAGGAGTTTGCCCCTTGTTTAGTGTTAACTGTTCCTGCACAGTCCACTCATAAAACAATGAAATGCTATGTGGAAGGGATGGTTGATAGTGTTCCTTGAGGGAAGGGGGATTGTGAAAGACTTGTTATCATTGTATTGTGTATTTCCAATATGTTTGGTTGTAGGGCAGACTAGGAGAATGAAGGATCACTCACCGATTGCATGATAACCCAATTTTGAAGGGTCGCTGGTTGAGGGGACAGTCAAGGTCCCCATGATTGGGCCATTGGAGGACCCTATTTATTTGTAGTAATTGATATTCAAATTGGATGCATGGATTTCTTGTGAATTATCCACTGCTATGTATCTTGCAACTGCATCCGTAAATCTACATATACTTCTCTATGGTTGTAAGGCACTTAGAGGTCAAAATAGAGAAACTAAATCAAAATCATTCTTTGTCCTATTTCCTTTTAACAAAGTCTCAACTAGATCTATTAGATTTCCACAATGCATATTAATGCTAGTATCAGTTTGTAGGTTCGATTGTGTATAATTTTTTTCATCAATGTTTCGGATCATACTACATGATCCATCATATCATGTTCTTTTCTCTCTAGCATCCTTATGATGGATCATGTAGTATGATCCAAAATGTTGAAGGAAAAAATTATACACAATCGAACCTAGAAATTGATACTAGAAAAGTCTCAACTATCAATGATACAATATACATTTGATGCCCTAAGCTATCAAATATACAAATGGTGCCTACCTAGAAGCTCACTAGGAGAATGAAGTATCACTCACTGATTTCATGATAACCTGATTTTGAAGGGTCACTTGTTGAGGGGACAATCAAGGTTTGGATGATTGGGCCATTGGAGGACCCTAGTTCTTTGTATTAATTGCTATTCAAATTGGATGCATGGATTTATTGTGAATTATTATCTGCTATGTATCCTACAACTGCATCTGTAAATCTACATATACTTTTCTAGGGTTGAAGCCACTTAGGGATCAAAATAGAGAAACTAAATAATAATTGTTCTTTGTCCTATTTCCTTTTAACAAAGTATCAACTATCAATGATACAATACATTTGATGCCCTAAGCTATCAATACAAATGGCACCTAGCTAGAAGCTCACGGGCTATCCATTTGATAACCATAGTCAACATTACAAAAAAATGGATATCCTTTAGCACAAGCACCAATAACATCAAATAATGGAGTTAAAGCACAGGCTAGGGCACGACACCAGTAGAATGCGGTCATTTCAATGAAAGCAATTTAGAATGCTATCCTTTGGCGTGTATTAAACATAATAGAATTTTTAGCATATTATTATCATTCTATTTCTTTGTTGTAAACATGCCATCAGTTTAGTTTTGTAACTTCACTGTTGTATGAGTGGATTGTGCAGGAACAATTAACATTAAACAAGGAGAAAACTCTTCAACACATCTTGGAAACCATTGAATTCAATAATAAATGAAACCTAACACCAACACTATTCCTTCCATTCACTTCTACCAAGAATAAAGCATTTAATCCATTCAACATTACATATAATCATTAGACAGTTACATTTCCTGATTGTGTAGAGGAACAGTCACGACCAAAATGATCAAACCTACTTTCACCCTTGCACAAGCTATTCCAAACTTCAATTAAAATGAGCAATATGCTATATCAAATCATTCATATTCATAGTAACCATTGAAGTATCATTTTGTTAATGAACCCTCTAACTGTACCCCTACGGCAGAGAAAGGAAACCTCAAAATAGAGAATGAAAACTTAGTAAAAATAGTTTATGCCGATGTTTGTGAGGGTACAGTCATGATAAGTGCCTCTCAAACCTCTCCAAACATGTAAGATTGTCTTTAAATACTTTATTGATCTCTTCTAAACATTAACCAAATCAAACATACATTTGAATCCACACACAATAACCCCAAAATGAAGGGTTTTGTATCATTTAATGAATCTCAGTCACTAGTAGCGCATGGATAGTCAAACCTGTAGTCTCCAAAGCATTCAATAAGTGACTAGAATGTATTTAATACACACTATTCCTTCCATTCACTTCTACAAAGAATAAAGCATTTAATCCATTCAACATTACATATAATCATTAGACAGTTACATTTCCTGACTGTGTACTAGAGGAACAATCAGGAAATGTAACTGTCTGAATGATCCAAACATTTGAAAATAGTGAATCGATATCCTTGATCACAAGCACCAATAATATCAAATAATGGAGAAAAAGCATGGGCTAGGGCATGACACCAGTAGAATGCAGTCATTTCAGAGAGCATTCGTGATCAAATAAAATGCAATGCATTTGAAATTTGCAGTCGAATATGATGCTAGATGCTCAAGAGATGAAGAAATCACATACCTTCTATTGCACTCAGCTTTCACTCCTCTATCCAATCAAAATAAAAATGAGGAGGCCGTTTCACTTTTTTTTTTCATAGCCAAACCTTCCTTATACCACACGAAGAACATGCCATTGGTTCAATTTTGTAATTTGTTTTTTGTGTAATTAGTAATTGGTAGATTAAATGCATATAACACCTTTATCAGTTTAATTAGCATGTTATTATCATATCAGATAAAGTATGTTTAAGAATTGTTGGGACTGGTCCTTTTGCGTGTATTAAGCATAATAGAATTTTCAGTATATTATTATCAATCTATTTCTTTGTTCTAAACATGCCATTGGTTCAGTTTTGTAGATTTGTTTAATCCATTAAATGCATTTTTTGTGAGGAGGGGTCTTGTTCTCACGAGATTGATGAAGATTGTGCACCTCAAAAACCAATTCATAAGGTACCAATCATGTTTCCTATTCGCTTATATTTTTGGATTGGTAAATCTCCTTATAAGTTTCATGTCCTTTCTTTTGATTACTATGGATGAGATATATATCTTAAATTTAACATTCAACTTCTTTACATTTTAGAACATGTAGTGTGTTTTTTGAGGATTTTACCAAATCAACTTTTAACATAAACCGAAAACACCAAACTGATATCTTGCCCTTTCAACTTGACAAAATATTTGCATTTGACCAATAATTGCAAGCAACTGACTAATAAATCCACATACCTATATCTTTGTAAAATACTTGGAACATAAAAAAGATGGCTAAGTGGCTGCCGCCATGATTTTTATCTACTAAATATGGGAAAAAGAAACACCAAAAAAAATTGAATAGAAAACATGATTGGTCATTTTAGAGAGCATTCATGATCAAATAAAATGCAATGCCTTCTCTCGCGCTCGATCAACTTTCACCTGCTCGTTTTCTCCCACTCCTTTTCTCTACAAATGAAATAAAAATGATTTGGCCATTTCAAAATAGTGAATCAATATCGTTGAGCACAAGCACCAATAACATCAACTATTTTGATATGTGGGTACCCTAATGTTGGCAAGAGTTCTTTTATTAATAAGATTACTCTACAAGCTTGAAGAAGCGATATATTTTGGCAAATGAAGAGTAGAAAGATGATGATATTCCTGAGATCATGGATGGACACAATGTTGTATACAGAATGGGAAGACATCTTTCTAGACTGGCCCTGGATCCTTCGACAATTGGGGTAGGATCTAGACCTAGGCTAAAAAGATGTCTTCCTTTCTATTGTGGAATTATCCCTTCTTTGGCCTGCACTCATTTCTCTTCTCAAAAATGGTTATCTAGAAACTTTGGATACTATTTCTCATCCATGCACCAAATGTGCTAGTGATCGTATAAAATTACTTTAGGCCTCCAGTATTGATGAGATGTACAAGTGTAATTTTTTTTAAGAGACTGGGATCAATTTGTGTAGTGTACATAAATGCAAGCCAGTGATTATTTTCGATGATCGATAGGTAGCTAGGACAGTAGCTAGGACTAAAGATAAAACAGCTCAAGAGACCATCATAGGTTCTCTCTTTCTTCGGTCTATATTATTGATAGAATGTTTTACCTTTCATTCGCTCATCAAATCCGGGGATTTGAAAGAATTTAATAGAATATTTTCATGACAACATATATTATTTAAGTTGATGTTGCATGAATTTATCTACTTCGCGCACTTGTAGACTATGAGGACAGCGATAAAGTAGCATGGCCATGCTACTTTATCATCATCCTCATAGTCTACAAGTGCGTGAAGTAGATAAATTCATGCAACGTCAACATAAATAATATACATTGTCATGAAAATATTCTATTAAATTCTTTCAAATCTCTGGATTTGATGAGATAATGAAAGGTAAAACATTCTGTCAATAATATAGATCGAAGAAAGAGAGAACCTATGATGGTCTCTTGAGCTGTTTTATCTTTAATGTGCTTATTCATCAATTTTTTGACACTTAATCATTAATTTTGATAGAAGTGCTATGCATTCGATAGATAAAATGTCAGAGAAAACTAATTTATGACAAAAGTTCCAACAGTAATGCTATAAGTTCGACAGGGAATCTGTCAAAGAAATAATGAAGGACTATTTGTCTTTTGACATTTTAAGTGTCGCAAATAGAATTTTTTGATAGAACCTTTGACATTAATGCCATATCACTGACGGGTATATGTATCAGAATTAAGTGGAAACTGTCACTATTCCAATAGTTATAATGTCGGAAAAGATATCTTTTCGACAGTTAATAGGTCATTGTGTTAGAATTTCAATGGATAAACTGTAGAAAATTCCATAACAAAGTTGTTGCTGAAATGCAAGTTTTGGACATGATATGGTGTCAGTAAACCAATGGATACGTCTTCTATTGGAATTTCCTACGCAAAAATGGCGATGGACCCATCTGTCAAAATGCTGACAAATTAACGTTGCAAATCTGACAAATGGCCGTCGAAATTTGACCCCAAATGTAGTAGTGTCTTATTGTGATCTAGGAGTCGATAAAGACTTGAGTCCTTGGGGGTTTAAGGTTTCTCTTTGTCCCTTGGATTATGATAAGATTATCTTTTCATTCTGATCTCCTTTACCAAGAGTTTGCATTGAGTCCATACTCTTGCTAAAGTGGGGGCTAAATGTATCATCTTAAAATGGAAGCACTTCCATGGTAAGAGCATTTAGCCCTCTAAGTAAGTTGTTTGGGGTCATGTTAAGTGCCTTGATCAGGTCTTTGCATGTATTTGGCTTTCTCCCCGCTTTCCACTTCTTTTCTGCACTTGATTTCTTCATTCTAGGTGAAATTAGGGATAGGATCTCAAGGATTCTCCTGAATTTCCCTCTTTCGTGGCTCTATTTTCTAGGTAGGACTTAGAAATAGATCCTCCTAGCCTTCATCATAGTCATCATATGATTTTATGCTTATCCTTGACATTCTATCCTATTCTGATATCATTTCTAGGTCTCTAGGCATCCCTGAGACCTTTTTTCTTGATTCTGACTGGATTTGGGACTAGGGTCAGATTCAAGGTTGAACCTAACTAGGTCAGGATCGAGCTCAAACCTGACCAGGTTATTCCCAACCTCTATTTTTCCCCCTTCCTTCAAATCTTCAAATTCCCTGATTTCTGGGTATCGTGGATATTTATTTTCCTGCCTTCGGGTTCGCTATTTCGGGTTTTGGAATCATAAATCCTCTAATTGCATTTAATCTAGGTATATTTTCTAAACGTTAGGACCTAATCTAGATTTAATTCTCCAAGGTGGCCCCTCTAGAGGATTGTGCCCTAGTTCACTATAAAAGGAGGCCTTCCTCTCTCATTTTGATAATCAAGTTTTGTAAGAAGATCTCTACATCAAGCTTTGGCAATCAAGTCTTCATATCTCATCTCATCTCAAGAAATTGCAAGCTCTCAAGAATTCAAGCAAGTCTTCAAGCATTCAAGTGTCCAAGCATTTATCCATTAAGGAGATCCATTGTTAGCTATTGAAGGATTCAATCTCTTTGGAGCCCCTTTGAAGATCCATCCTTCTACATTCATCCAAGCCTTCTCATATGCAAAGATCATGTTAAGATTGGTGTTGAAGATCAAATTCCATTGATTAGAGACATCCTACATTCATTCTACATCCATTGAAGCATTCCTACTTTTGGATTTGAGGATTCAAATCCTCTACAAGGACTTCAACATAAGCGAGGTGATTTGTTTCAATTACTTTGTTTATGCACACTACATTTCAATTCAATTTCAAGGTTAATTCCTAAACTAGGGTTTGACCAAGGAAAACCCCCCATACAACAAAAACCCCCATTTTCTTATAGGTACAGGTGCGGGATTTTAGATCTGAGAGTGAATTTGGATACCCTTTTTGGAGAACTTTTGAGATTTGTGAACAGAGATAGAATCAACCTTCAAATAAAGAATCTAGCCTTTGATGTTTTATGATGGTCAAAGTCGACCTGAGCTTATCCTGGAGAAATATTTTTGGGTTTTCTTTGTCTTGACATTTCTAGTCTGGAATAGGTTGTAGAATTGCCTGAAAGTACACATAGACATCAGAAAATGATATTTCCTAGATCTGCCCTAATTTAAGGTTAGTATTTGCATTTCAATTATTTTAGATTTCAAGCATAATCCAACTACAGGGAAGTATAGGGTTTCTCTCTCTCTTTCATATTCTTCATAGATTGATTCAATTGTGCATTAACCTTTTGGTTGATCAAATTGGATCTCTCCTTTGGGAATTTGGATTTAGGAGTGAATCTCATATTTCCCCCACACACTTACACATATAGAGGTGATTCCAAATTACCTCTATTAAGGAAGCTAAGCACCAAAAAAGTCCCTCTCCACCAGCATCAATTAACATTGAAGATGAAACAATTAATGTGGAAGGAACAAGTATTATACTAGATAGTAATGATAATCCTTTTAGAAACCTTGAAAACATTGTTGACAATTCAGCTATCGAAGAACATGATACATTAGTTGCAGAGGAAGAAGGGAAGGACACAAGGAAAGAAGAGAAAAAGAAAGTAGAGATTCAGGTAAACATAGAGATAGAAGGTCAGGAAGGAACTCAAAGTCAAGTAGAAATCAGTCCTGCTTCTAAGACAGCAGCATAAAAACCAAAGTTAGAATCTATTTTTGCAAATCTTGGAAAAGAAGTTGATGATGATGATCAGATAGAGTTGATCTCATCCTTAAACAAAATCATTGGTAAAAACAAGAAAGTGAAAAGCCTTGAAGGAGCATTTCTTGAAGTGACAGAAAAGTTGCAAAGTATTGTAACTAGTCAGATATCTGAGGTAGATCCAGAGGTAAAAGCTAAAGAAGTTGTGAAGGAATTTGACAGTGAATTCACCAACTTATGAGAGATAGCTACAATAAAAGCTTAGGTAGCCTATGAGGCCAAAACATTTCATGACATATGTCAGAATATCAAGAATGATATTAATAACCTGGATGTATGTATCAAGGAACTTAGAAGGAATTTGGACAAAGGTAAAGCCTTGTATATTCAGTGTACAAAAATATAGAATCATGACTCAAAACTAACAAAAAAGATAAAAGCAAAAGAGGTGGAAATTCAAACAGAGGTAAATCTTTTATCCAGCCCGAATGTGAAGATTTCTGATCTTGAGAAGAAAATAAGTAAATTGTATGATGAAATAATAATTCTATGAGAAGAGAAAGAAAAGAAACCGAGAAGATTCACTCTTCTAAGAGAGCACATTTTCATTAAGATAAGCATCATTGAAGGTCAATTGGAAGAATGTCTCTCATCAAATACATCTTATGAGAAATTCAACTATGCAAACCTTCATGCATATGAAATTGCATCATATGGTTTATGTGCACTCCTTAGTGTTTCAGACACTGTTAAGAAGGCATGGGAGAAGGACATAGAAATCTTAAAGGTAAATTTTGTATATTGTGTCGCAAGCCTACCGACTTTACAATTTTGAATCAAAGGTAAATATTTTTGTTAGACAATTTTGACACCCTTTTTTGTCATTGTTGTCAAAGGGGGAGTGATAGCAGAAAATTGTAAGATGTATAGACAAATTTTTTTTGTATAGCATATATGGAAGCATATTCCTAAGGGGAGTATAGATGATATAAGATATTTTGGAGGTATAAGGATAGTAAAGAATTTTGAAGTTTTGTGTGACTTAGCCAATTGTTCTATAAGTTTCCACCAATGACAAAGGGGGAGATTGTTGGAAATTTGGATGAGTTGCATATCAAGTTGTTGTCATTATGGAAACATATAATTTGTATGAAGACCGCATATGATAGCAAGCAGTTATATAAGAGAGCAAAGTAAAATTGTCTAAGTATAAGTAGGTTTTTCTAGTCTAACTGGAGATAGTTTTTGATAGCGATGTCAATAGAAGTAATTTCAGTGCTTGTGTACTTGAACATGGATACTTTGATGTGTATTGAAGACTCACCTAAGAGCACAAGTCTGAACGGCATGCATAGAATAAGTTATTGGAGTGTTACCGAAGATAGAGTTGAAGCTGACAGGATAAAGAAAGAAGACATAATTAGTATGAAAGTTAAGGGATTATTTTGTTTATAAAAATAATAACTTAATAATTTAAGGGATGAAATCCTAGATGTTAACCCTTGGGTAGTACAAGTTAATATGTATTTTGTAAAGTACCTTATGTTTTGTAAAGATGACTGTGAAAGGTTATTATTCGTAATAACTTGTATAAATGTAAGACATGTGTAATGTGAAGAAAGAAGTGTGACATATGTCTGCGAAAGAAATTGATGAGAAGTTGTAAAGAGATAAATAAGAATAGGAAAGCTATTCGACAGTAGTAAAAGGTTATATACCTTATCCTTTTTGTAATCAGAAATCTTTGTACATTACATGTTTGGGAAGTGGGCTCATCTTGTAATCATTCTATTTGTACTACCAACTCTTAGCAGGGTTGAGGCTTCTAACAAGGCCTAGAGTCCCTTAATTAGGACTGAGACACTATATGTATGTAATAGACTCCTAACAAGGTCAACACCCTTTACTAGGTACTTTTGATTAGTGAATCATTGTGGGTATCATCCCCACCAGGGTTTTCCCTTGGCTAGGGTTTCCTCGAGAATAAAACATGGTGTTATGAGTTCATTTTCTTTATTGCTATGCATGCTATTTAGTTTAGTTTGTTTTGCAAGTATCAAGTTAATATGTTATATCCATAATTGGGTGAATAGAAAAGTTTGTAGAATACTGCTTAACCCCCCCCCCCGCCCCCTCTCAGTATTCCCTATTTCTAACACAAAGGTGTCCACCCCATGCATGATTTGAAGCATCAATATACAAGAAAAAATCTTTAGTTATTGGGATGTGTACTATTGGAAGATTTTGGATTTTTTGTTGAATTTTATTTACTACTTCTTCATGGATTGGTCCCTATTGTGGTTTCCTTTTTGTGATAAGTTGTTGTAGAGGTTATGGGTCAAAAATTTCACTTGTATAGAAGCTATTTACATAACCTAACATTCCTAAAAACCCTTACAACTCCTTAATATTGATAGGAGGTTGAAATTCAAGGATTTCATCTTTGATATGAGGTTGAACCTCAAGTTTACTAGAATTTATAATCATTCCTATAAATGTACAAGAGTCTTAACACCGTTGAACTTTAGATAGGGAATTAAGAATTCCAAAATTTAATGCTAACCTATAAAATGTTTCTAGATGAGATTTTAGCTCATCAATTTTTTTTACTAAAAATAAGAATATCATCAATATATACACAAAGAAATTCTTTGTAGCCACAAAAAAATTGTTCATTCTCTTCTGGAAATGAGAAGGATCATTCATCAATCCTAATGGCATCATGGTCCATTCATAATGTCTAAATGGATAATTGAATGTTATTGTGTATTGGTCTTCCTTCTTTACCCTAATTTGATAGAAACTTGATTTACAATTAAATTGAGAAAAAAACCTTTGCATTTTCAACCTTTTCTACTAAATATGATTTATCTAGAATTGGATATAGGAGAGGAGTTGTAATTTCATTTAATGGCCTATATTTTATA
The DNA here is from genome assembly GCA_027943335.1 of Chamaecyparis obtusa. Lineage (NCBI taxonomy): Eukaryota > Viridiplantae > Streptophyta > Pinopsida > Cupressales > Cupressaceae > Chamaecyparis > Chamaecyparis obtusa. Next base: position 741,924 of record BSBK01006955.1, read on the forward strand.
ACCATTATTTTCTTTCTCCTTTTTTTCTTGGTTCTTTGCAAACCATAAAGGCACAAAAAATAAAATCAGATTGTGAATGGACAATGTACTTCCCTTTTTTAAGTTCTTCAATTGCTTCTTTTCAATCTAGATAATCATGAGAAGGGATAGGTATATTTTTCTCACTCTTAAACTTAGCATTAGGTTTTAATGCATCTCCTTTTTCGATAGATTTTTAGATTTTCCAAGTTGACATCCTTAATGATAATAACTTTCTATTCTGGCAATGGCTTAATTGTTTGAATTCTACTTATGGATTGATATTTCTCTGATGCATTAACAAGTCTAGGAGTACTTATCCTTTCTCGATTCATCATGAATTTAATATTCATTTTTCCACAGCCATAAGGTGTATATCTATCAATAAAATTTCTACCTAATAATACATCCACAGGCATTTACTTCATAGCAAAGAAGTCACATTTGAATTTATTTCCTTCTAGTTATAATACTTGTTGATGATTGTACTTATCACATTGAAATTCATTTCCTTGGACATCACAATTAGCATAGGTGGTTTTTTGGATTAATTATTCCCAATTATTGAGAATATTTTATTTCCAAAAAGATAAAGAGGCTCCAATATCAATCTAATCATATTGTTTTCCATTTATTATCACATTGATATACTAAGAATTTTTCTTGAAGGGAGATGTACTAAGTATTTTTTCTCTAGCCATGGTTTGGAATCTAGAAGAACAGGAATAACCAATCTTACATTTGCAACAGGATCTTCTAAAAATGGGGGTGAATCATCAATTTCATCCTCATATTCTTCATGAATCTTGGAGACAAATTGGGCATGATTTAATCCATGATAAGATATACTTGGAATATCACGTTCTTCTTGAATGATCACTAAAGGACAATATTGAGTAGGGCATTTATGATAATATGATTTAGAACAATAGAGAGGGGGGGGGGAAGGGGTGAATTAGTTGTTCTTAGGTCCTGATGTATAAAAAAATCTCAAAAACTTATCCTTAAATCAGATCCAAAACCAAAACAAACTCAGTCATCACTGATGCAATAATAGAAACATCTAACAATGCAGTCCACTACCTTACTATAACTTAACTTGTAAAACATAGTAATGTTCAGATACACATGTATAAACACAAGGATTTATAGTGGAAATTACCCAATATGAGAAAAACCACTTTGTAACATGCTACTATTATTTTCACTCTTCTGAAGTGAGCTCGGTAAAAAGCCAACCCTGTCAAAGGTTACAATACACACTGTTAAATGTGACCCGGTTAAAGGATTTCAATCACCTTGTTAAAAGTGAGCCTAGTCATAGGACTTACATACACTCCATTAGAATGCAACCTTGCTCAAAGGATTTAACATATGACTGTTAGGTCAACCTCTGTTAAAAGGATTTTGACTGTTACAATGGTTAGAAAGTAGCAGTAGTATTATCTGAAAAATATACAACTCACTTTGCAAATATCAGATTTGATTCCATACACTAATGTTGGTTTACTGACTTTGAAACTTTTCCATTTCCATCTCTGATCTACTCAAAACTTTTCTTCAAGAAATCACCACCATTCTCCTTCAGCCTTTTCTACTTATTCAGTCAATAAAACTTTCCTCTTCCAGCATTCTCTGTTCACCATGTGCATACATATCATAATGTTTAGGCTCCCTTATATTTTCCTCAATTAGGTTAACTCACCTTTTGCACTCAATCTCATTCGTAGATCTTAGGGTTAGGTTAGATTCATTGAATCTACCCACTTTATGTTCTTTGGCTCCTTTTCTAGAATCATCTCAAATCTCTCAAAGATTAACAATAAAATGTTTTACAATGCATTTAATGCTTCCAAACAATCTATAAATAAAGTCAACATGTTTTACATAATCTAAGAATTCAACAATGTCGGCTCCAAAATTAAATTCTGATCAAACATAAAATTTGTTGATACTCAGTCAATACTGTGATTGTTAACTCGGTCTTCATGTAGAAAGCTTGGTCATTACTAAAACTATCTCCTCGGCTTATACAACCTCCCTCGACAATTTATTGATGCTCGGTCAACACTAGAATTTTGCTTGGCATATACTAACTCAGTTGACACTAACATCACTCGGCTTAAACATGATTTTTCCATTCTTTTCTTGGTTAAGCCTACTAGTTTAGTCTTCAGTCTTACTAAGATAAACAATACATTATCTCATCATAGTGCAACATAGTCAAGTACACTTTGTAGTATCAAGATAACTCAACCTTTCCCTTAGGTGCTATTGTTACCAACCTTGCTTAGCCCCTTAGCAACACTCAAATAGATATAGTACTTTCCTAAGTAGCAACAATCTTACCAATTAAGGTTTGACATCAATGACAATACAACAATTGTTTCAATTCAGTTTCCAACAATATCCCTCTTTGGCATTGATGGAAACACCATATGATATCACCTAAATAACACAAGGATTACCAACCAATCCAAAAACTTGTTTATCCATCAGAAAATTATTTATAATATCCTTAGCTTTATTCTAATTTAGAATCCTATAAGCCTCACTTCTGTGACCATCAGAAGTATTTAGATCTCCCTCTATCTTGATTCTTCATTTCAGTTCATTAGCCTTATCTTTGGTTTCATTAGTTCATCTCCCTCTTACTTTACAATATCATGTGTTATCATATCTCATGTTATCATATAAGTTCATTCTCCCTCTTTGACAAAAATGCCAAAGCATCAACCAAAAAAAAAAATACATCCATCAGATGTAGATAATATCTTTGCATCTCAGTGTTTCTCCCTCTGTCATCTTGCTTATGACTGATTCCTTGTCTTTGCTTCCCTTCACAACTCTAGGCTAACCCTAAAGTGTGACAATCTTGTACATCAAGTTGTCAAATATTCTGCTATAGTACATTTGATGCAGTGCTCCTAGCTTGTCTAGGTAGCCTTGGTGAGGGGAAGAACCCCTAATTGACTTCTTAAATACTCATGAGCTTCTCTAGGTAAAGCTTTAGTGAATATGTCTGCTAGTTGTTCTTTTGTATTCACATATTCCATTCAGACTTCTTTATCTTGTACTAATTCTCTCAAGTAGTGATACTTGATTGCAATGTGCTTGGTCTTAGTGTGCATTACTGGATTTTAAAAAATATTGATAGCACTTGTGTTGTCGCAAAAAATAACAATAGGTCCAGTGATTTGTTCTTTCATGCCTATCAACAATTGTTTTATCCACACCAAGTTTGAATAGTTTACTACAGCAACAACATACTCAGCCTCGGAAGTAGATTGGGAAATGCAATTTTGTTTCTTGCTTGTCTAGAAGACTAATCTTTGTCCAAGAAAGAAAGCTCCACCACTAGTACTCTTTCTGTCATCTACATTTCCTACCCAATCAACATCTGTATAAACTCAGAGTTCAAATTTGTCATCCTTCTTATAATATAGACCATAGTCAGTAGTTCCTTTCAAGTATTTCATAATTCTTTTCATGGCCATCATATGTGTTTCCTTAGGATTGGCAGAGAATCTTGCCACAATCCCAAAAGCTAATGCAATATCTGGTCTGCTATGTACAACATACTACAATTTTCCAATCATAGATCTGTACAGAGTTTGATTCACTTTTGCACCATCATCATTCTTAGATAGCTTTTGTCCAGTAACCATAGGAGTACCCACTTGTTTAACATCTTCCATCCCAAAAGTTTTCAGTATTTCATTAACATACTTAGATTGTATAATGAAAATTCCATTCTTCTTCTAATATACTTGTAAACCAACAAAGAATTTGATCTCACCAAACATACTCATTTCAAATTCAGTTTGCATTTCATTTGAGAAACTTTTACATAATGCATCTTGTCCACCAAAAATAATGTCATCAACAAAGATTTTTGCCAACAAGATACCTTTACCTTCTTCATCCTTCATGTACAGATTGCTTGTGTCATTTTTTCTTGAAAATCCAATTTGTATCAAGTAGTTGTGAAACCTCTCATACCATGCTCTAGGTGCTTGCTTCAATCCATACAATGCTTTTTTTAGTTTGCACACCATGTGTCTTCTGTTTGGATCAATAAAACCTTTTGGTTGTTCTATGTAAACTTCTTCTTCTAGTATACCATTCAAAAATGCAGACTTGAAATCCATTTGATATACCTTGAAATCTTTATAAGCAGCATATGCAAGAAAAGTTCTTACTCCTTCCAATCTAGCTATAGGGGAAAATGTCTCCCCATAATCTATTCCTTCTTCTTGTGTGTAGCCTTTGCATACCAGCCTAGCTTTGTTCCTAGTGATTTCACCATTTTCATTCATCTTATTCCGAAACACCCATTTTGTTCCTATAACATTCTTGTTTTCAGGTCTCGACACTAGAGTCCAAGTATCATTCTTCTCAATCTGGTCAATTTCTTCATTCATTGCTTGTATCCAGTCTTCATTCTCCAATGATTCTCTAGTTGTCTTCGGTTCAAATTCACATAGTAGACATGTTGGATCCTTAGTCTTACTTCTGGTCTAGATTCAAGTATCTTTGTCTCCAATTATCTGTTCAGGCTTATGATGTCTTCTCACATATTTTTCCAAAATAGGTTCAGCTGTTCTCTCCTCTATTTCATCATGTTCCTCAATAAGATTGTCAGATTCAACTTCAAAATGCTTGACAACCTCTTCCTGATACTCAATAGCATTTTCTTGTAGCTTGGCATGTTCTTATCCTTTCTCGGCATTATTTTCTTGATACTCGGTAGCTTTTGTCTATCGCTCGACATTGCTTACCCGAGACTCAGCATCAGGTGCAAGTCTGTTACTTGCCTCTTCTTCTTCTTTAATGTACACAAAAGATCTATAATCTTCTGGTTCTCTTTTACTATCAGCTTCATTTCTTTCTGCATACTCATCAATTTTGACATTCACACTTTCCACAATTTTGTTAGTGTTAGAGTTCAAACACTTATAAACTTTACTTTTTGTGGAGTACCATAGGAATATGCCTTCATCACTCTTAGCATCAAACTTTCCATTCCTAGTGTCTTTTAATAAATAGCACTTACTTCCAAAGATTCTAAAGTATTTAACACTCGGTGCATGCCCATGCCATAATTCATAAGGTGGTAGGTTTTTACCTTTCTTGATCTGTACCCGATTGAGAGTGTAGACAACAGTGCTTATAACTTCTTTCCAATATTTTTGTGCCACATTCTTTTCAATCATCAATGTCCTTGCACAATCCAAGATAGATCTATTTCTCCTTTCTACTATACCATTCTATGGAGGTGTTCTAGGTGCAGACATCTATCTTTTAATTCCTCTATCATTGCAAAATAGATTAAATTCATTTGATGTAAATTCTCCACCTTGGTCAAATCTAAGACATTTCAGGTTCCTACCTGTCTCATTTTCAACCTTAGCCAAATACCACTCAAAATATTAAAAAGCTTCAGATTTTTCTTTTAGAAACATCACATGCATCATCCTAGTATGATCATCAACAAATAAGATAAAGTATCTAGCACCACAATAACTTTGTACACCCATAGGTCCATAAAGGTTAGTATGAACCAAATCTAAAATGTATTCAGAAGTAAAGGATTTTCTCTTAAAACTTGACTTTGTCATTTTTCCTAACCAACATTCCTTGCACATCACATTCTCAGGTTTCTTCAATCTAGGTAGATCTCTTACCTTTTTCTTCTTACTTATCTCTACCAGATTGTCAAAGTTAACATGACACAACCTTTTATGCCATAACCAAATATCATCAAGTTGTGCAATTAAACATGTTTCTTCAGATAGGTCAAGATAGAACAAATTACCTCTAGTTTGATCTCCACTTCCAATTAGTTCTCTAGTAGCATCAAATATTTTAGCTTGCTTGTGATGAAATTCCACTTGGTAACCAATTTTGTTAAGTTGAGCAACACTTAACAAATTGTAATTAAGACCTTCAACCCAATATGCATTTTCACAAGATATCTTATCATTTAGTTTAATCAAACCTTTTCCTCTAACAGGACATGGTGCATCATTACCAAATTTTACACTTTTACCTCTGTAATGATGTAAGGTCTCAAACTTATTTTTGTCACCAGTCATGTGATGTGAACAACCACTATCAATAATCCATTTATCATTCTTGTTCACATAGGATATCAATGCATTTTTCTCATCCTCATCAGATTCATCTTTTATTGCCACATAGACTACCTCAATTTCCAAATCATCACTGTCAGTGTCAGTCTCTTTTTCAGCAATGTAACAAGATTTCTTACCTTTTCCCTTGTAGTCTTTGTTCCATCAGTAGTTTCTGTCATCTTTTCTATCTTTTTGTTTGCTTTTCCTTTCATCATCTTTATCATTCCTTTTAGGACATCTAGCAGCTATATGACCAACTTTGTTACATGCAAAACATATAATAGGGAGTTTACCTTTATACTTTCCTTTTCCCCTTCTCAGTTTTCTAGCCATAAGAGCTTCTAGATCTTCTAGGTCTTCATTAGAAGTATCACTGTCACTTTCACTTTCACTTTCACTTTCACTTTCACTGATGCATCTTTCTTTTTCTTTCTTTGGCTTGTTCAAAACTAGCTGTGACTTAAAAGGAAATTCAACATTTCCAATGCTTCCAATAGTGAAATTATCATAGTTAGAGAGTTCAAAAGCAATTAGCTTACCAACCAAACTTTCCAAAGTAAGCACATTAGTAGAGTTACATCTAGATTCCTGAATAGTTGAGATCTTAATGGCATATATAGGATGCAGGGTTCTTAGTACTTTCCCAATTATAGTTTCATCATCAATAGTCCCATTAGCTCCTCTAATAGCATTCACAAATTCTTTTATTCTACTACAATATTGTGCAAAGTTTTCACCTTCTTGCATTCTCATTTCATCAAACTTACCTCTAAGACTCTTAGCCTTTGCTTTTAGCACATTTAGATCACCACCATAGATCCTTGCAAGAGTGTCCCACATATCCTTTGCAGTTGTGCAGTCCTTAATGTCCTCAAATTTTGGATAACTCAGGGCAGATGCAATTTCCAACATTGCCTGATTATGTTCTTTCTTAGCTCTCATTTCTTCGATAGTCAAAGGTGCGGTAGGTGAGACATAACTATTCTCAATGTAGTACTTTGCAGAATCACCAATACCAGCTAGATGCAGCTTCATCAAGCTTTGCCATGAAGGGAAGTTTTCTTTGTTCAGCTTTGGTACCTCCTTCTTATACATGTTGATCATTTACTTCAAGCCCCTTTAAACTTGATTTCTGTCAACACTAATAATAAGAAACAAAGCTCTGATACCAATTGATAATATGATTTAGAACAACAGAGAGGGGGAAGGGGTGAATCAGTTGTTCTCAGGTCCTGATGTATAAAACAATCTCAAAAACTTATCCTTAAATTAGATCCAAAACCAAAACAAACTTGGTCATCACTGATTCAATAATAGAAACATCTAACAATGCAATCCACTACCTTGTTGTAACTTAACTTGTAAAACATAGTAACGTTCAGATCTAAACATGCACACAAGTATAAACACTAAGATTTATAGTGGAAACCCAATATGGGAAAAACCACTTTGTAACATGCTACTATTATTTTTTTTGGTGTAATTAATTATTCCTAATTACACTTTACTTAATCTTACTTAGGTTAATGCATTGCATAGTAGTTTGTGATTGAGACACCTAGGAGTGTGCACATCTATTAAGCACATGGTGTAGGAGAAATTCCACTTTAGGTGTGATAGTTGTCTTCACATACCTCATTGTGTGTGAGATCCACCTTTCATGCTCTTATCACATTATCATCCTAATCCAATGCACATACTTTATTGCTTATTGGAGGATGATCCACATTTGGTGGACATGTGATTACACCTAGCATAGGTGATAGCTTATCAGCTCCTTATTATTCTCTCATATCACCTTTCCTATATAAGGAGGCCTATTATGTAATCATTTCATCAATCATTGAAGGTGAATATCATTAATTCATTGGATCTATTCAATCCATCCTCGCATTCATATTTTCTCTCTCTTGTGCTTTTCTTCAACCTCTTAATCTTGGTTCAATATTTGCTATTTGCAAATTCTTACATGGTATCAGAGCCATTGGAGTGTTTAGATCAGCCGATTTGAAGAGAGCTTGATGCAAGCTTTGAAGGTCCAAATCTCAGATTTGGCAACCAACGTGCGATAGAGGTGTCTTGGAGTAGATCTGATCTCACCATTGCATCCGAGAGGCTATTTTGTTAAAGATCGACTATAAACTCGCCCATATCCAGTGAAAGTCCAATCCGAAGCAATTTTTTTTTGCAAATCAGACCGTACGACCCAATCTGCCTCACTAGTATGATTTTTAAAAAAATATATATATATTTTAATTTGGTTTATTTTTTTCTAAATTTTTTTATCTTCAAAAATGTTGTAGCGGGCTGGTATGCACCCTATGTATTTTCTATCGAAATACATCATACATCATCCGAAGTCAAACATGGATCCGTCAACATCACAACTAACTCCACAGAACCCATGATCAACTCAGACCAGCCCCGGCAAGCAAGCATGACTTTCTTTCTTTATTTGCTGTTGGGCATTCATTTATAAAAATGGGTTCAATCCCATATATGTGGGCAATGTGGGATAATTAATCCCACACCGCCACTCAACATATCCAGCCATGCTGCCAAATCGGCACTCAGCACTAGCCCCACCACTATGATCTACTGCTGCCCTCCACTTAGGCCTACAACCCCACCTAGCACATAGTCAGCAGAGTGACATAATCTATGATGTTATCTGTATGAATCGCCACCTTGATCATCTGTACCATACGGAAGCTGAGTCCCTGCCACACGACTCACTGCAGACCCCGAAGGCCGGCCATGCGGCATAGTGGAGTCGATACCCTCTCAGTGCCTCTGCACCGAGTCATAGGTGGACACGTGTCAGAAGACAGTCAGCAACAGTGACACATCACCTCTGCCCAGTCATCAAACGTACACCTATCAACACACGCCAGTAGACACGTGGCCTAATCTACGATGGACACGTGGACACCTGAGACCCAACATTTTTGCTGATGTTATCACCGTACAGAATAGTACGACCGATGCAGTCATCACCATGTTAGCCAAGGGGCAAAAATTTTGCTGACATCATCACCTGCTAGGGCTAAATTTGACGGTCGTCCAGCCGTCATCGTAGAGCGAAATTAGCTTTTTTTTACGGCCATCAAACTGTCAAATTTAACCCCATGTTTTTCTGACGTCATCTGGTTTGGAAATTTTTTTGCCTTCACCATTTGCATTTTGGATTTGACAGTCTGACTTTGGGAGGCTATAACTTGGTCATCCAGGCTCCAAATCGGCTGTAATTTTTTTTAAAATTGGGTAGAATTTCCTAACCTTTCTAGTGGTGGTGTTGATTTTGCATTTTGGTGGCCTAATTTGTCAGAAATTGCAGTTTTTGGTGACTGTACCTATTTGTTCCTAATTTTTGCAACTTCTAGGGCTTTGTTTGGGCACAAACGGTAACATTTTGAGGTGAATTTTTTTTTGAAAGTGCATGATTTTTTGTCTACCTTTCAGATCTACAATCAGATTTGAGTGATTTTGGGTAGATAGATCACTTTCAGGAATAGGTCATTTTGGGGCTATAATTGCACTTGCTTAATCCTTGGATTTTAGTTTTTTGATTTGCATCAGTGATTTGAAGGAGTTATCAGTAGTTATCAGTCATTATTTGGTGTTAATATGGATAGTAAAAAGGTTAAAATCCTCACTCCATATAACTACCATGAATGGAAAGTATCTTTAAGTGATCATTTGTTGAGTCTTGGATTGCTTAGAATGACTCTTGGGTAGGATCAGGAACCTCAAATAAGTGTTGTAGAAAGGAGAAAATGGTTTGATAGAAGAGATAAAGCACTTGGCTCTCTTAGATCATCCATCTCTCGCGACATGCTCTTTCATATTGAATCTTGCACACATCCTCATGATGCTTGGATCACATTGGAAGGACTCTTTGGTAAACTTGATAGAATGAGAAAATTTAGATTAGAGAATGATCTCATAGGTCTCAATCCTAGGGATTTTGACAATATTCAAGATTTCTTCTCTAAGTTCAATACTATTAGATTGGAACTTTCTTCATGTGGCATTGTTAAAGGGGATGAACAATTGATCTTTTCTATTCTTTCCAAGCTTGGTCCTGAATATTCTATCTTTGTTTCTACATTCTATGCTACTATGGATGCTCTTGGTAGTGCATAAAAATTGCCCTCTCTTGATGAATTTGTAGCGCAGCTCACAAGAGAACAAGAAAAGTTGGCACACATGGGTCAATTGAAGCCTTCCACACATCAAGCATTGATTGCAAGTGAGTCTACATCAAAGGATTCTAATGGCAAAGGAAAGAAATAGAATAAGGATCCTAAGCCTCGTGACAAAGGTAATGAATCTTCTTCACCAAAAAGTACTGAATCCAAGTCCTCTTTAAGAGAGGAATCATCTAGAAGAAAGAGAGATAAATGTGCATATTGTCAAAAGTTAGTACATGATGAGCATAAGTGTTTTCAAAAGAAGATTGATGAGCTAACTCACATTATTCAAAAACACAACATTAAGTTGCCCTCATTAGTGATTGCTCCTTCTACTACACAATCAGCAGCTTCTACATCTACATCATCATCCACAGATAAAGGTAAAGGACAAGCACTCATGGCTTCCACACATCCTGAGAAAGGTAAATGGCTTCTTGATTCAGGTGCATCACATCATATGGCATCTTCTATGGATTTGTTTTCTTCTTTTGAGCCTTGTCTTGTAATTCTCCTAATATTTTGATGGGTAACAACACATTCATGAGAGTTTGTGGGAAAGGTTCTATTCCTATGGGAGAAGGGACATTTAATGATGTTCTTTGTGTACCATCCTTGACCACTAATCTTCTTTCTATTTACAAAATTACACATGGGGCACAAGGTAAAATTGTTGAGTTCACTCCTAATTATGTCTACATTAGGGACATGGAGACTAGAGATATCATAGCTATGGGAGTTGTTGATCATACATCACGCTTGTACTCTTTTTCCACTTTTGTTGATAATGATGATGATATACATGATGTACCCATCCCTTTGCCAAGGGATAATTATGAGGAGAATTTTGGGCACTTGAATCATTTTGTTGTTGAGACAAGTGTTGATCTTCCTACTCCTCCACCTCCTGCTTCTTCAGACATGGGCTCTACTATTCAGCAGGATGATCATAGTGTTTCAGATCTTGCAGAGTGTGATGACTATTTGGATGCATCTTCAGCATTTGTTGATTCTCATGATGTAGATTTGGAAGACATACATGAGGGAGTTTCTCTTTCCCTTGATGACAGTTTCATCATAGATGGGGACACTTCTTCACCTTCTTTGGAGATTGGTGTACTTGATTCTTCTCCTTCTTCACTTGATTTTTCACATGAAGTGATAGATTCTTTGACCTTGGAGATTCCTACTCAGTCTTTAGAGATTCATGCATGGAGACCTTCATCTTCTTCCTCATTCCATTTGCACAAGGATTGGCTTCTTCATCATTTGATGTATTTATTTCTTCCTAAGGGGAGACATGTTTCTTGTAAGCATTGGTTGATCTATTGTTTGCAAGTACTCTTCATCAACATGGGAGCTTCTACATTATGGGGGGGATATCATGTCTCCAACTATCCTTCTTATGGGGGGATACTTCTTTGTATATACATGATGTATGTAGTTCTTGGGGGGTCTTGAGCACTCCATCCATCCATGCATCTTGTTTTCTTCTCTCTTTTTGGGGGAGGGTTTTTCCCATGAGGTTTTCCCTCTTTCTCCACTTTATGAGAGTTATTCATTTCATGTATCATGTACATGAGTACCTAACATGGCCTAGTAGCTGAGACCCATCTTGCATTGTGAGTTTAAGTGCATTCCCCTAAGTTGCACTTAAGGGGGGGTGTTGGTGTAATTAATTATTCCTAATTACACTTTACTTAATCTTACTTAGGTTAATGCATTGCATAGTAGTTTGTGATTGAGACACCAAGGAGTGTGCACATCTATTAAGCACATGGTGTAGGAGAAATTCCACTTTAGGTGTGATAGTTGTCTTCACATACCTCATTGTGTGTGAGATCCACCTTTCATGCTCTTATCACATTATCATCCTAATCCAATGCACATACTTTATTGCTTATTGGAGGATGATCCACATTTGGTGGACATGTGATTACACCTAGCATAGGTGATAGCTTATTAGCTCCTTATCATTCTCTCATATCACCTTTCCTATATAAGGAGGCCTATTATGTAATCATTTCATCAATCATTGAAGGTGAATATCATTAATTCATTGGATCTATTCGATCCATCCTTGCATTCATATTTTCTCTCTCTTGTGCTTTTCTTCAACCACTTGATCTTGGTTCAATATTTGCTATTTGCAAATTCTTACAATTTTCACTCTTCTGAAGTGAGCTCGGTAAAAAGCCAACCCTATCAAAGGTTACAATACACACTGTCAAATGTGACCCAGTTAAAGGATTTCAATCACCCTATTAAAAGTGAGCCTAGTCATAGGACTTACATACACTCCATTAGAATGCAACCTTGTTCAAAAGATTTAACATATGAATGTTAGGTCAACCTTTGTTAAAAGGATTTTGACTGTTACAATGGTTAGAAAGTAGCAACAGTATTATCTAAAAAATATACAACTCACTTTGCAAATATCAGATTTGATTTTGTACACTAATGCTGGTTTATTGACTTTGAAAATTTGCCATTTCCATCTCTGATCTGCTCAGAACTTTTCTTCAAGCAATCACCACCATTCTCCTTCAATCTTTCCTACTTATTGTCAATAAAACTTTCCTCTTCCAGCATTCTCTATTCACCATGTGCATACATATCACAATGTTCAGGTTCCCTTATATTTTCCTCAATTAGGTTAACTCATCTTTTGCCACTCAATCTCATTCGTAGATCTTAGGGTTAGGTCAGATTCATTGAATCTACCCGCTTTATGTTCTTCGGCTCCTTTTCTAGAATAATCTCAAATCTCCCAAAGATTAACAATAAAACATTTTACAATGCATTTAATGCTTCCAAACAATCAATAAATAAAGTCAACACATTTTACATAATCTAAGAATTCAACAATGTCGACTCCAAAATTAAATTCTCATCAAACATAAAATTTGTTGATACTTAGTCAATACTGTGATTGTCAGCTCGGTCTTCATATAGAAAGCTCGGTCATTACTAAAACTATCTACTCAGCTTCTACTACCTCCCTCGGCAATTTATTGATGCTTGGTCGACACTAGAATTTTGCTCGGCATATACTAACTTGGTCGACACTAACATCACTTGGCTTAAACATGATTTTTCCATTCTTTTCATGGTTAAGCCTACTAGTTTAGTCTTCAGTATTACTAAGATAAACAATACATTATCTCATCATAGTGCAACATAGTCAAGTACACTTTGTAGTATCAAGATAACTCAACCTTTCCCTTAGGTACTATTGTTATCAACCTTGCTTAGCCCCTTAGCAACACCTAAATAGATATAGTACTTTCCTAAGTAGCAATAATCTTACCAATTAAGGTTTGACATCAATGACAATACAACAATTGTTTCAATTCAGTTTCCAACAATTTAGGCATTCTTGAACATGGTTGTTTAATAGAGAATCGGGGAAATAGCTCATATGATTGGGTCCTTAGGTATATATTTTCTAATCAAATTTTATTTCTATAATTTTTGCAATCAAAGTCCAGTGAATAGAAAAGCTCTTGTTCATACCTATGGAATTTCTTCTTCAAAGGAATAAAATCCTTTGTATTCTCTTTCAAAATCTTGAAACTGCATGATTGATTGTTGTGTGTGAAAAGCTGGCCAGTAAGACATAGTACAAGGCCTTAGTTGTTGTAGGAAAAAGGAATAAATATATATCATTGCATCCTCTTCCATGGTATCCTTTTTATCTTCCCCTTCTTGTTTGGTTCATTAATATAGTGGTGAGCTCGTCAAACTCCTTCTTCTAATTATTTTTATGTTTCTTGTAGTGTAGTGGCAAGATCATCTAATGCAACTCCATCCTCTTTAGATACTTCTTTAAATTATTCAAAATAAGCTCATAGACATTGTCTTGTGAATAAATATCTTATTCATCAACAACATCCCACCATGCTTCTACAAAGGGATCCAAATATACTACTTTGACGACTTTATATTTACATGCACAATCAAGAGTTTTGTGGCCTAGCTTGTTACAAATATAATAGATGATTTTTGTCTTTGTGTTTATAGATGAGAGTGTTTGCCCAAATATTTGTTTTGGGGGGCATAAGAATCTCTTTGAGGAAATGTTTGTCTCTATAAATAGGCCTTTTGCTTCTTATGTTTTTAATTAAAGGAAAGATAATGTTTTGAAAGGACCCAAAACCCTTTATAGCATCAATACATAAAGATAGTCAAAAAATACCTCAAAACAAAACACTGCCAAAAAACTAGCAGCCACCCAAAACCTAGAGAACCTAAAAAACTAGGAGAGTTGAAATGACCAGCAGCAACATACAAAAGGGAAAGAATAGGAAAAAATACTAAGAAAGGTCCTTGAGGGTACCTGCTACCTCCTCTTCAAGATCAAGCATCTTTTGAATATCCACCCTAAGATCTAGAATATCTTAAGGAATAGTAGAAGTGTTCTTTTTTCATACTTTCTCTAGTCTTTTTCCCAGGGCAACCACTCTGACCAGCAACATCACCAAGATCAAAATCCAGATTCACAATCATTTTCTCATAGAAAGAATCTTCAATCTTACCCACCAAAGTATTGATATTATCCACATAATATTTTATGCTATCATGACTGTGTTGGAGGACCTTCTTCAAAGTATTTTCCATTTTCTCCACCTTAGTGCACAACCCCTCCAATTTATCCTCAAGAAAGATAACAAACTTATTCTCAACCATAGAAGTGCCCCCTACTTGAAGACCCATCTCAATGTTCTCGAATTTAGCTAAAAGGTCCCTATAATTCAAGTTAAGGCTCTTGATCTCATACAAAGTCTACATGTCTAGGAAAAATGAATACATGGACATAGCTTTGGCCATCTATAGAATCCTCTCTTATCATGTAATTCTTCCATAAGAAGCTACACATTAGCCTCATTGGGGTCAGTATCCTTCATAGAGTCTTTCTCACCTTTGGGAGCTTTGGTTGACTCCTTAGACTCTTCCAAAGAAATAGGCATGTCATGATCCACCAAGCTGGCATAGTCAACCATAATAGGAACTTTCTCCTCCACAGTACTCTTTTTCTTCTTCTTAGAATCCATGGAATGAGGGGTTTTCTCTTTCACTATAACAAAGGACTCTATCTTCTATTCCTTAATGGTCTCTTGTAGAACATAACCTTAATAGGGAAGAAAGGATCTGACCCACAAAGCTTAGGAGACTGCTCCTTTACTAAGACAAAATTACCAGCATTTCCAGGAGTACCCATATCCATTTTATCTTCAGAATGTTCTTCCTCCTCCTCATCTTCTTCATCATCTTTTGTATCTATTCCCTCCCCCTCATCATCATTTTTCTTAATAGGGGTATTTAAAGGGTTATTTAATGGCTCTTCCTCTACATCATCATCATCTTCTTTAGTATCCATATCCTTCTCCCCATCATACATTTTCATCTTCGGAGTAGACTTAGGCTTTTTAAGAGTAATAGGAGACTTTAAATTAGATTACTCACTACCTAACTCATCCATCCGCCTTTTCCCTTTCTCTCTCTTGACATCCAAAAACTTATGGACCACTTTGGGAACTTTATCACATACATTCTCATAAATGATATAGATGAGTCCTTCATGAAGCATCAGCTTATGGGCTTTCTTCTTATGATCCCTAAAGTTGTGA
This sequence comes from Chamaecyparis obtusa, assembly GCA_027943335.1. Classification (NCBI taxonomy): domain Eukaryota; kingdom Viridiplantae; phylum Streptophyta; class Pinopsida; order Cupressales; family Cupressaceae; genus Chamaecyparis; species Chamaecyparis obtusa. The sequence continues at coordinate 757,902 of BSBK01006955.1, forward strand.
TAAAGAGAAAAAAGAAGATAATACAGAAAAGAAACATGCATCTTGCACCTAAAATGGTTCAAAAGAACAAAATGATAACTATGTGCCCTTGTATAATGACCATCAATAGTAATATACTCCATTAGGGAAATGAGAACCTTCCTCCAAATGAGCTTAATATGATCCACACTATAGAAATTGGAAGTACTTTTGACAAGTTTATCACACTCAACATCTTCTTTAGGGAAAAATTTTATAGCCCTATCAGAAACTTTCCCATCCCTAAATAAGTTCATACCTCTATGTTTCAGGCCCATAATTTCCATAATGAACTCTTCATTAAGGACAATATTATTTCCACATAGATTCATAGATTCATCCTTCCAACCATCCATAAACTATATGGTGTTAGGAATGGGAACACTAAGAGGGGGGGGGGGGGGGGGTGAATCAGTGTTTACTGTATATTTATCTTTTTACTTTAATCTTTAAACTGAACTTAAATGCTTAAGTACTAAAATGAACATCTACATAAACATGAAACATGAAACATGAAATCAACACATAACACCAATATGGTTATGGGGAAACCCAAATAAGTAAAAACCCCGGTGGGAATTGACACCCACTAATATTCTATACTAGTGTTTAGTGATCCTTGTTAGAAGATCCTTAACCCTGTTAAGAGTTGCTTTACAATGTATTAAGTACAATAGACCTTGTCAAGGGTCAGAACCTGTTAGGAGTCTTTTACAATAGTCCATGTTAGGGGAGAGGATGCACTTTCCTAGAGCTCACTGCTCAAGTGGTGAAGGCTACAACCTTCTGATCTCAGATACACACTATATCTGTTGGATGAATTGTTACTGTGACACTGCTTGTCAAATCAGTTCCTTTGATGCACTGATACTTTGAACTCTTGAAAATCTCTAATACATCTTATAAAATCTTTGCACACTTTTTATCTACTTATCACAACTCTATATCAACTTCCATACTAATTACAATGGGTGCATCTTATATTTATATGCGCATACAAACCAAAGAACTAGGTTGGCCCTTAGACCTACTACATACAACACTTACAATTGAATTGGCTCAAGCATGATTAAAAAAAATACAATTACATGTTAGAAACCTAATTACAATAGGTGCATAGCCTTTACATCATTAGATTATAACCACAACTCAAAATGCTACGAATCGGTTGCTTACTCTTTTCTTCACTGGCACACACTAGCTATGCAACTTCAACTGCTTGTATGTTTCTCATACTTACATATCTGATTATGCACTCATAGACTAAGCATGAATATAGTCTAACTAACTTAACTTCCAAGGCATACACCATAACTCAGTCATACGCACGTGTGCTGATGCTCTGAGCTGCAGGAACTCTGTACACTGACCAATCTTCAACACTTAACCAATTTTTGATCTTCTCATCAAGTGTGTTGACTCCAAACTACTATATGACTATGTTTCCCTAATGAAAACACTATGTTAAGTCATATACATTAGTATATCCAACTTGCCAACAATCTCCCCCTTTTTCATTGATGGCAACAAAGGAATATGGTCAACTTGCTAATTGTCCTTAATATAATTTTTTTTTTGTCTTCTATACATATACTTATATCTTCCTATACATATTATGATCCATATTATATACACAACTCCCCCTTTTACATTAATGACAAAGGTATTTTAAAAACTATATCTACACATACTCACTGAGGGAAAACATCTGGATATGCTATCTTTAGGTTTTGGATCTCCTTCTTCCAAAATGTGATCAAAGAGTTTACTATCTGGAGATGGGCGCATAGTGCATACTATAGCTTCTCCATCTTCTCCAAGTTAGTGCTAGGACCATGATCATATGTTACTATGGTGGCGTCTATGTCCTTGATGTTCTGATTGAGTATATCTAATGAGGGCACAAGAGCATTCCTAAGCTGTGTCTACCTTGCCCTGGTCTTTGAAATTTCTTTTTCTTCCTTCTCAATCTTATCTATTTGCCTTTGGTACACATTGTTACACATGTTTACATATGTGGATGTGTCTATCACAGAAATCTTAACTTGCTCAATGATAGCTTTTGCCTCTTTTATTTTCTTGAAATGGGCATTAGTAAGCTTATCCTGATCCATGCATTCTACAATTATTCTTCTTCCTTGATCTACAAATTCTTTTAAGGATTCTTGACCAGTCTTAAGTGAGCTTAGATCAAGTGCAAAGTCACTCATTTATTCACTTAACCTCTTCTTTAGGTACTTTTCTTCTGCAACTAGGGATGCAGATTCTTCAAGGCTTGAGAAATTACTTTTGAAATGTGAGATGACTGTACTCACATCATCAACAGAGTGTATCTTTGACACTTTCTTGTCCTCTAGCAATAGATTGTTCAGAATGTTTACTGATTCTACCAGGAGGGGATTCCTCATCACTTTTTTTTCTTTGGCCTTTTCCATGGCTAGGACGCTGAATTGTATCAAATCTTCTTCTCTCCATAAGTCCAAACTGGATGTGTCAAGTGTCAAACTTGACAACAATACTGCTGAGGGAGTGATGGGAGTGCTATCCATCACTTCTTTTTTTTACCTTGACTAGTTCAACTGATGGTTCATTACTCTCTTCTTTTTCTATTGCTTTCTTTTCTTCTTCTTTTTCTATTTTTTCTTTTCCTTCTTCTTTCTTTTCTTCTATCTTTTCTTCTTCTTTCTCATCTTCAATCAATACTTCTTGATGAGTGGGAGGTGCATTGTTGCATAAAATTTCAGCTTCATGTTTGCTCACAAAAGCTTCTTCAAACTTATCCAAATCAATGTCAATTGCCACCATGGCTATCTCTACATTATCAATGATAAAGGTACTATTCTTTAGTGACTCTATCATGGGCATAGACTTATCTACCTCTATTTGAGTTTCTACCACAGGCCCTGAATCTTGAACACCTGATACTGATACATTAGTGGGATCTGCCACCTTGACATCCTTTTTGGGTACTTGTACTTTGGGTGCATAGGTGGATACATGTGCTTTCTCTATCTCTTTAGCAACTAATTCATAGTTTTTATCCATTATATTCAATGTTTTTGTCTTGGTTCTGAGGTGAGGCTTCACCAGATCTAACAGTGGTGAATTTTCTTCTAAGGAACATACTAGTAGACTTTCATCTAGGATCTTTTCTCTTATCCTAAGATCTTCTTCAATGGATTATTTCTTCAATGACTCTAGGATATCCCAAACTTTGTCTAGAATCATTGTTTTTAGTTCCAAGACTATCATTTTGAACTTGATCATATGCTTTATGATTATGCCATGAATCTCTAATTTGTTAATTTCATTGTATTTATCATAGAACTTCCCTACTTGATCCAGTCTTACCTCATTTATGATTCTTGTACTCAACACTTTTAAACTAGGTTTGAAACCTACATTAGGACGAGCTTGAGTGTTCTTTCTACTTCTTGTTGCTCGCAAGGATGGATGACTGGTACCAACCTCTTTTTTCCTCTTTACCATTGTCTTATACTCTGAAGGAGCAGTAGGGTCAATGGTTTCCTTGGGTGCAGAGGGAGTAACATTAGTTTTGTCCTTTTGATCATCTAATTTTTCTATCTTCACCTTCTTCAACTTGGGATCATGTGATTTTGCCTTTGCTACATCTGCGCTCTCTAATTCCAAAGCAATCTTTTGTTCTTTTGCTTTGTCTAGATCTGCTTGAGATACTCTATGTAATCTCAAGATCTCTAAGGTGACTTTAGCAACCTTTCTTTTTGTTGTTGCATTGTTTAATTTACCATCTATCTCTCTTGTCTTCTCCTCATAAGTTCCCCATCTTGGCTCATTACGGTCAGTAGGATCTAAAAGCAATACTTGAGCATATGCTTCTAAAACTTGTTCATCTACTTCATATCCAAGTGGATGAATCCACTTTGTTCTAGGTACAACTACCTCCATGCATGTTGTATCTGTTTCAACCATAAAACAAATAGTATCCTTGTATTTCTCAACAATGTTTTCTGGAATTCTGTACCTCATTTGCATCTTGACCTTGAAGGTCTTCAACTCCAATGTTAAGTAATCTCTCAATGTACTTTCAGTGGATGCCTTGTAAGATATCTATGGCATGGTTTGGATGGATGTGTCCAAATATGAATCTGATACATTCCCAACTATATGAAGGTACATGTAAATGATCAAAGATCCAAACCTGAATATCTTGGTCTTATTATGCTTAATTGCCTTGATGTTATCAATCAACTATGCACATAAGATCTCACATAGATTGAACTCTCCATATTCCTTCACAAGTCTAATGGCTACTAGAATTATGTTTGTAGATAGACTATTCACCCTGCTGGTGTGTTGAAATCTGTATCCAAGTATCATGAACATTAATTTGATGTCAGCTTGCTCAATAGGCTCAATTGTCATCCCATGCCTATCACTCCTTGAATTACATGTTTGCTCAACAATTTTTCTGACATCCTTGCCCACAGGAAGGATGATGCCAGACTTAGATAGGCCTGTCATCTCATATATTAGGTCACTAGTGATTCTTACTAGCACATCACCTATCCAAAATAGGTCATCATGAATTCTGCTCAAAAGTATTTTAATCCATTCTATCTCATAGAACTCATATGTCATAGCATACTCCACTATAGGGTGATCATTCCATTTTGCATATTCATCCAAGAAGGTTTTTGTCTGGTTTTAACATGGTCTCCATGTGCGCCCTTATTCTATCCAATCCTACTAGTTCCTTCTTACAATAAATGTATGCCCTAATGTCTTCGACATGCATAATGCCCATAGGCATGCAGGAGAATGCTCCCTCTAAGTCATCTAGGGTAGACTTAAATGGATTCTTCTTAAACACATATATTTTCTTTTCTGCAACATCAAATACTATGAGAGTGGCCATCATTTACTTGATTTAATGCTTTCCAAATGATCTCTGAGATAATTTGAAGACTTCTGAATTGGTGTGACGAACTAGGGTTTCTACAACCGATCAAATGAACTGCTAATCACTGATAGATCAATCTACAAGTCTTCAAAATAACTTCTAAAGCTCTTTTTTTCTCCAATCACTCTAAGTGGGAATATAATGAGTAATCAAAAAGCTTTCTGTGTACTTAAAGTGAAAATTTTGCCATTAATGCTTACCGCGTAAACCAGGCTATCACTTAGAAATTTCTATCTTCCATTCTGCAAAGAATCAACTAGTGCACTCTTGCACAAAGGTTTCCCTAGTCTCCAAAATCTTAAGTCCAAAGGCACATACTCTGAGAGTGAGTATACAAGCCACGCAGGGGTCTAGAGCTAGATTAGCTCCCCTTATGACCCTGAGGGCCATTCATCTAGATGTAGAGGGTGCATCCACTGTGGATGCATCCAATACATATTCATCAAATTTGTCCTTCTTTGTTTCTAACCAAATCAACCTCACATCCTTTGAGGCTTTCACAAAATTGAGTTCTCCTTCAAGATCCAAAACTGGTTCTTCGGGCTTTCCTGACCTTACATCCTTGATCTACAAAACGTTGAGATATGTCTAGCCTTGTTACAAGAGTGACAAATGATTGGAGGCTTTATATTCCTTGGCATATTGACATGGGTCACCATCTTACATTGTTTAGCTAAGTGACCATTATAGTTACATATCTGACATGTAACATTCTGAGAGCTTCTTACATTTGATTGATTCTAATTTCTTTGATTATGAGTCCCATTCTTTTGGCTTGTGTTGTAATTCATAGCTCTATGACCAAATTTATTGCATGAATAACAGTAACCATTGAAACGTCTTACCTCTGTACAGTTCCTTGCTATGTGTCCATGCTTGTTACATGCATAACAAGTGCATTCAATAGGCTTGCGCTCATTCTTAGGGGTTCAGTATGATCCTTGGTCTAACTTCTAGTCTCTTTAGCATCTGAGGTGCCTTCTGGTACTTTCATTCTTTCTTACATGCTATCAATCTGATTATGTGCTTCATTGTATCCAATGCAGCTAGTATCTCCTTTGGCTCTTCTTGCATATAACTGAGATTATATTAAATCAGAACTTATGTGTAATTTATCAATGTGATTCTTAGCCTCTTTCAATTTAGATTCCAAGCTTTCCTTGTTGTTTCTTAGTTCTAAGATTTCCATGTTTACTTGCCTCAATTATTCATTCACTTGAAGGTTCTCTTTGATCTGTTCATCATAGACTTCCTGATTGTTAGTCAACTTGTCATCAAATTCTTCAAGTTGTTCTTTTAAGGATTTATTTTCTTCATTTAGCTTCTTGACAATTGTCCCTAGATCATTGGTAGAGCATTCTTTCAAATATTTCCTTAGCTTAAGAAATTTGGAATGGAAGACTGTAAACCAGTAGGAACACCTATGGTGACTGGTAACAAGCTAATAATTGATGATGAATCAAAGTGTGTTTTTTAGACTTTGTATAGATAAATGGTTGGAGGAATACAATATCTGACCCACACCAGACTAGATATTGCTAATATTGTTGGAATTATGGCTAGATATCAGGCAAAACCCAAAGAAACATATCTAGTTGATGTGAAAAGGATACTGACATATCTAAGAGGAACCATAGACTATGGCTTATGGTATTTCATATTTTTTCTTGATGAATTTTCTAGGATGATGTGGGTTACTTATTTGAAAGAGAAATCAAAAGCATTTTATAAATTCAAGTTGTTTAAAGAAAAAGTATAGAATGAATTGGGCTTGAAAATAAAGTGTCTAAGATTAGATAGAGGTGGAGAATTTAAATCAAATTTATTCAATTCATACTGTTAAGAGCATGGAATAAGGAGACAAACATCTGATCCTAGGACTCCACAACAGAACAGGATAGCAGAGTGAAGGAACATGACTATACTTGATGCTGCTAGGACAATGTTGATTGAAGGAAATGTACCCCATGTACATTGGAGGGAAGTTGTTGGGATAGAAATGTACACATTGAACCAAATTCAAATTAGAAAAGGTAATGTGGATAATAATTTATATTTAAGAACTAGTAAAGATGGAATCATGATAATAAAAGTATTTGTGGATGACATTATCTTTGAAGGTAATGATGATCTATGTAAGAGATTTGCTAAAGAAATGGAAAGTGAATTTGAGATGTCCATGATAGGTGAAATGAAATTCTTTCTTGGATTGCATATAACTCAGAATGATAATGGTATTTTCATTTCTTAGACCAAGTAGCTCAAAGAATTGCTTAAGAAATTTGGAATGGAAGATTGTAAACTAGTAGGAACACCTATGGTGATTGGTAACAAGCTAATAATTGATGATGAATCAAAGTGTGTTTTTCAAACTTTGTATAGATCAATGGTTGGAGGACTACAATATCTGACCCACACCAGACCAGATATTGCTAATGTTGTTGGAATTGTGGCTAGATATCAGGTAGAACCCAAAGAAACACATTTAGCTGCTGTGAAAAGGATACTAATGTATCTAAGAGGAACCATAGGCTATGATTCTTAGCCTCTTTCAATTCAGATTCCAAGCTTTCCTTGTTGTTTCTTAGTTCTAAGATTTCCATGTTTTCTTGCCGTAATTCTTCATTCACTTGAGGGTTCTCTTTGATCTGTTCATCATAGACTTCCTGATTGTTAGTCAGCTTGTCATCTAATTCTTCAAGTTGTTCTTTTAGGGATTTATTTTCTTCATTCAGCTTCTTGACCATTGTCCCTAGATCACTGGTAGAGCATTCTTTCAAATCTTTCCTTAGCCTTTTGATGACTAACTGAGCATCACTAAGTTTTTCCCTTAGTTCTTCAGTTTCTCTTTCAGATTTGTCCAGGTCTTCAAGAGCAGCTTCCAGATTTCTTTTCAGATGTTTCATTTCTACTTTGTACATGATCTCCTCAAGTGGTTAAACTTCTTTGCTGAGGACCAAAGCTCTGATACCAATTGTTAGGAATGGGAACACTGAGAGGGGGGGGTGAATAAGTGTTTATTGTATATTTATCTTTTTACTTTAATCTTTAAACTGAACTTAAATGCTTAAGTACTGAAATGAACATCCACATAAACATGAAACATGAAATTAACACATAACACCAATATGGTTATGGGGAAACCCAAATAGGTAAAAACCCCAGTGGGAATTGACACCCACTAATATTTTGTACTAGTGTTTAGTGATCCTTGTTAGAAGATTCTTAACCTTGTTAGGAGTTGCTTTACAATGTATTAAGTACAGTAGACCTTGTCAAGGGTCAGACCCTATTAGGAGTCTTTTACAATAGTCCCTATTAGGGGAGAGGACACACTGTCCTAGAGCTCACTGCTCAAGTGGTGAAGGCTACAACCTTCTGACCTTAGATACACACTATATCTATTGGATGAACTATTACTATGACACTACTTGTCAGATCAATTCCTTTGATTTTCTGATGCTTTGACCTCTTGCAAAGATCCAATACATCTTATAAACTCTTTGAACACTTCTTCTCTGCTTATCACAACTCTATATCAACTTCCATACTAATTAAAATGGGTGCATCTTATATTTATATGCGCATACAAATTAAACAACTAGGTCGACCCTTAGATGTACTACATACAATGCTTCTAATTGAATTGGCTCAAGTGTGCTTACAAAAAATACAATTACATGTCAAAACCTAATTACAATAGGTGCATAGCCTTTACATCATTAGATTATAAACACAACTCAAAATGCTAATAGTTGGCTGCTTACTTTGTTCTTCACAGGCACATTCTGGTTGTGCAACTTCAACTGCTTGTATCTTTCTCATACTTGCATATCTGATCATGTGCTCATAGACTAAACATGAATATAGTCTAACTAACTTAACTTCCATGGCACACACCATAAATTGGTCATACACATGTGTGTTGATGCTTTGAGTTGCAGGAACTCTGTACACTGACTAGTCTTCAACACTTAACCGATTTCTGATCTTCTCATCAAGTGCGCTGACTCCAAACTACTATATGAATTTGTTGCCATAATGAAAACACTATGTTAAGTCATATACATTAGTATACCCAACTTTCAAACATATGGTAATATCTATATCGAAGCTATGGAGTTTCTTAAGATAAGGTGTAATGTCCCCCTTCTTCAATTTTTTCCAAAGCTTCAGCTCCTATTTTTCACAGCTAGTTGGATCCTCATGTTTCAACTCATTCCCATGGTGAGATTATCTTCTCTAAGAAATGGATGAAGAACTTGAATGAATTTTTTTTGAAAGAGACAAGCTAAAATAATCACCCACAAAGTGTGGTGCCAATTAATCGCCCTAATAATTTCACATCTTTTTAGATGATTATGTAATCCTCTATTGTACCTAGAGCGCTTATGTGTCATTATCATAATTACTTAAAATCAATCCCTCTTTACTATTTGTCTTATCAAACTATAAGAGGGATAAAATATCCTCATTAAGATCATTTTCCCATTGTTAAAAAATAATTTCTAGTGATTTGACACCTAGGTTGGCAAAGGCATCTACCACCAAGTTGCCTTCTCTATACACGTGTGAAATATAATAATTATAAAAAAAAATGATAGAGATGGCATATGTAATGATGTGATCAATTGACCATGATGCCTAAAATTCCCCTTTTAAACATTTAATGATGTTTTTAAAGTCACCCTCGATCCAAGCATTCATGTACTGAAGATCTATTAACAATTTGAGATATTGAAGAGCTCCCATGGCCTCCACAAAATGATTAGTTTGGATACCCAGAGGATAAGAAATGGCCCTAAGACAATTACCATAGTGATCATGCACAATGCCACCAAAGTCAGCTTGACCTGGGTTCCCCTTAGCCGCACCATTGAAATTCACTTTTACCCAACCCTGCGGAGGAGGAAACTAGACAACACCATCTCTGTTGCTCTTTTTAGAACATTTTCAGCCCTCAAAAATCAACCCCTTGGAAATAATGTGATCAAGGTAATGAGAAGTAAGAGATTTAGACTGCAGAAAGTACAAAAAATTTCCTTTAGACCTCTAAAGAAAATTTCTGAAACCACAAAAGGGGAGGAATACTTCTCCCTAAAGATTATGTTATTGTGCTCTTTCCAAATAACATGGGGGCAATCAGAATCCAAAAATACTTGTCCATAGAGATATCAATAGAAATCCACTGAGTTAAAAAATTATGCAAAGATCTAGGAAAAATCCAGCAAAGATTCCACTTCTAAAGAAGCTTCGTCCAGACCTCCCAAGAAAAAGAGCATTTAAACATGAGATGATTTATTGATTATTCATTATCCTTGCATAAGTAACATATAGTAGGAATTATAAAACCTCTTTTGAGGAGTTTATCAATAGTTACAAATTTATTTTGGAGAAAAATCCAATAGAAAATGTTAATCTTAGGAATAAGATTCTTAACCCAATAGTGGGCCCAAAAAGGGGTTCTATCAATGACAGGATTCAACAAAGAAAAACCTGAAGAAACATAATACTTTCATGAAGATGAAGCCACCCACACCAAAGAATCTTTAGAATCCATTATAATATACCATGCCTAAAGAGATCTCATAATAGGACCAAGAGAGATGACAATCTAAGATAAATTAACCCATTCCTAATTATGTCAATAGTCACAAACTAGGGGACCATAGAAAAGTTTACTCCTTTCATAAAATCATCTAAAAGGAAGAATATCACCCAAAGTTCTATCCATTATCCATCTATCCTCCCAGAAAAGAATACAATTACTATTCCTCAGGATCCATCTACTACCCTTACCTACCAAATCTTTAGCTTGTTGAACACAATTTCAGAGAAAGGAGCATTTAATGGGAACATTCATCTCAAAAAAGACTAGCAACAAAATTGTAAGAATAGAGATATTTGAGTTTCCAAATTTTATTCCACTCCTCTTCTCCATAGGTTCGCCAGACTAGTTTAGCTAGCAGAACTTAGTTCACAGACTTAATAGACCCAATACCCAGACCTCCCAATTTCTTTGGCTACACACATTCTCCCAAGAAACCAAGGACAATCTTTTATTCTCTTCAACTCCTATCCAAAGAAATTTTTTTTTCGATCCTCTCAATGATCTTTGCATATTTAGAAGGAATCTTAAAATGACTCATAGCATAAATAGGCAAATTTTGAAGTGTAGCTTTCAAAATTTACACTTTACCATCTTGGCTGAGGAGAGCACCCTTCCACCCAACAAGTTTTATATTAAAACTGTCAATGAGAGCAGACCAGAAGGATTCAAGTGGTTTCAAACCCAATGGAAGACCAAGATAGGAAGAAAGGAATTCTCCTATGGAACAGCCAATGATTCTAGATATTTTCCTTTTCCTTTCTTCTAGAGTGTTAATGAAAAATAAAGAACTTTTATTCCAATTGATCAATTGACCAATAGCCCGAGTATAGAAACTAAGAACTCCCTTTATATTCTTGGATTCTTTAATTGAGGAGCACCCCATTAAAATGGTATCATCTACAAACTGCTCATGTGAGTAGGTAAGATCAGCTGAAGAGAGCTTGACTCCTTGAATATTTCCATTAAAAATAAGCTTCTAAAAAAATCTCCCCAACCTCTCAGTCATTATGGAAAATAGAAATGGGGCCTTATTCTTCTTGTGTTTCTTATGTTCTTTGCGCTATGATTTTGTGAATGGATTACAACCTTAAGAATCAAGGAATGTAGGAGCAATCCTTTGGGCTTCATTCTTGGTTAACCTATGTTGATATATGTAATCAACAATTAATTTTAGTGTTTGATCTTTGGAGAATTATATGAGATCTATAATGGGACAATCTTGAAGGGTGAGAACTCTTAAGTCTAAATATCCCATAACTTTATCTAAAATATTATATGGTAATCCTTCAAGATATTTTTCTTTTTCCATGTCAATCTATTTTCCATCTTTTAACTAGTAAAAATTTTGTCTAAAATCATTTGAATAGTCGATAAATCCCTTCAAGCCACAACACTTCAATTTACAAAATATTTTTTATGATTCTTTCCTTTTTATTTATGATCTTAAGAAAAAACTCATTAACCACTTATTCCATTAAGCATTTAAGAGGAACAATTTGTTCTTGTTGCTAAACATTTTTTCCTATTTGGGGATCAACAACTACCTAGATTAGAACATTCTGGTAGAGTTTTGCATTCTTTTTTGCACTAGATTTTTTTTTCCATCAGGATCTAACAATAACCCATAATTAATTTGTAGCAAATTTATAGGTGGTTGTTGCATCAGTTACCGAGAGACTTCCTATGATAAGGAAAGTATTTACCCAAGCTTCTATCTTCAGATGAGGATTATCATCTTTATCTATGTATAAATACCATGGCTAAATATTGCAAGTAGCTCTCATCATCATTAATCTGCTAGTCTATTTCTTTTCTCTTTTCTCCTAAATTTGTAATAAATTTGGAATTAGCAAAGCAGCCTTTTCTAGATTTTTCTCTTGGTTTGTTAGCTAATCAAGAGAGGCTAACAGATCATTCAAGGAATGATCTATGTTGTCAAATCTATGGGTTAATGTTTTATTTCTAAATTTTGAATCTTGAACATGAATGCTTACAGTCTATATGTTATCTGTATATTTATGAAGATCATTCAAAATTTGTTCAAACTATATCTTTAATTGTCCTAAATATAGTTTTGTCTCCTTCCAACTCTCATGAATATCTACAACTATATTTCCTATTTTCTATACATTATTATGCAAAATTGTAACTAGATCCTTGAAAGGTAGAATATTTGTACAAATATCATCTACATTCTATTGTAAATGTTCACAAAACCTTAAATGTAATTTCTATGTTTAAACTTATTGGATGGCTCTTTTTCTTCAAGAGTGCTTAGTTGAAAAGATATTGAAAATGAGAAATTGTGCCATTTTTTATTTTATAATTGCGTCTTAGAGGTGCCCATATTTCATTTCTATAATAAGATGCCTATTCATTAAGCCGCTCAAGAGTCTTAACTCGTGGCAATGTATAGACCACATGATAGAACCGATGATTTTTAACTTTTTGTTTTCCCTTTTCTTGGGCTGACACAAGTTCAAAAATTCATTTCAAAGGATCTGGTCCTTTATTAAGGAGACCATCATCATCCTATATCTCAACAAATAATTGAGTTTTATTTCTATTGGATGATGCACTAAAGGAAGACATGAAACTTTGATATGTTTCTTCAAAAGGATTGTAATTTCTCTTGGTAGAAAGAGATCTTGGAAATATACTTATGTGGTTTTGTGAGACATTATGAACTAGTTTAGTGGTCTCTAAAGCTTTGAAGCTACATGTTACAACTAGTCTAGCTTCCATCCTGCTGAAACATCAATAGTCTTGATATGCTCTTTTTGTAATTGAGCTTTACCACTTAATGTCCTAGCATAGGGAAAGTTTTCTAAAATGTTGAAGTTTATAGCTGCAAGAAAGATCTTTATAAATGAATTTTCCTAAACGAGTTTCTCACAAATCTATGTGTGGATTCTATTGTCCTTTATCTTGCCATGGAATTGCAGAGACATTTTGAGCTTGTTGTTGATCCTCTTCGAATAGAGGATCCTCTTCTCTTTTGGTTTGTTTTTTCTCAGGTTGCATTGATTCATATTGCCAAGTTGGAGCAGTTCATTTCCTTCATATTCTTCCTATGTTTATTTGTGCAAAGTTAATTCTACTGTTGCCTTTGTATGTTTGTGCGTCTTTATTCTTGCATTCTTAGTGCTTTGTAACTGCTAACTTGGACCCAGGCTTTAATCAACATCCTTTCTAGATTAATGTTGCTATCATCTGTATGATTTATGAAGTCTATAGTTTCTTCTCATACGCATCGATTCATATATTACCGTCTTTTATTCTCTATGTGGCTGTTAGTTCATTTTATTAAGTATCTTGTGCATAAGGTTATAGGTTTCTCTTTATTTTTGGGTGGATATGGAACCACTGGAGAATCCCTATTATGTTCTTTTTGTAACTGTCGCTCTATCTTTAATGCTAACAGTGATGCCTCTTCAGCTACGGGCTCGTAATCATTTTCAGTGCTAAGTCTTGTTCGAGAGGTGACTTGGTATATATGGAAATTTAATTAGGAGATTCCTAAGAAACTTCTGCAAATAAATAGACTTTGTATTTTGCAACTGTGAAGTATATATATCAATTGAATAGAGTATTGGTTTTATATAGAGGATTAAGTATTGATCATGTTTTAGTATTGACAGAGACTTCAACGTGTATGATGTTCTGATATTTCTGTATCTGAAGAACAAGGTTATCTTCTGTACTATGTGGAATATTTTCTACAACATCATTCTGTATATGGTTAGTGAGAAATAGATTTGTCTGTATGAGTCATTCCCTTTGTTGATTGTATAGAGACTTCAACGTGTATGATGTTCTGATATTTCTGTATCTCAAGAACAAGGTTATCTTCTTAGCCCGTTTGGTAGTGGGAATTAGGAAATGATGGATTTTATCAAATGCTAGAAATGGTCAAATCATGGATTTGATAATCCGGTTTTTCATTTTGAGATTATGTTTGGACCGTTTGGTTCCACTTTTTGAAACTGGAATTGGAATTTGAGTATGATTTTTTTTTTTTTTTTTTTGAATTGTTTTAATATTTTTGAATTTAATAATTTATTTTTATTAATTGAATTAAATTTAAAATGGAATCGCATACTGTTTTAGGCAGCCAAAGTTGGTGGCAGGCAACCAAGTTACAGTCACTGCAACCAAAATTTGACAAAAAAATTGAAATTTTTTTTTGAGAAAAAATTCAAAAAAATAAAAAATCAATTTTAAAAAAAAAAATAGAAAAAAAATCAACAAAAAAATTTGTTAAAAAATTCGAAAAAAAAATTGGAAAAAAACTTTGAAAAAAAATTTAGCAAAAATTTGAATTTTTTTCGAAAAAAATCAAATAAAAAAAAGTTACAAACCATCCAATAAGAAAAACAAAAATTAAATTCCTCCCCACACAAATAAAAAATGAAAAAATTAAGTGTAGACATGAGAAATTTAAAAATTTGCTTTCCCTCCATTCAAATTCCAATTCAACCTTTTTAGATGGAAGATGTTAATGCTCATTTTTAACCAAAATGAGCATTAACACATTCTTATTCCATTTTCATATTGCATTGCTAAACTGAGGATTCGACGAAATGGGCAATAGCAAATGCCAATTTCAGGCAAATGTTGGAAATAGTTTGCTACCAAACGGGCCCTAATAAGGATCTATTATATTCTACATTTGGATAGTTAAAGTGATTGGACTATGAAGAAGACTTATTGATTGACTATTGAGAGTTATCAATCATAAGCGTGAGAATATTGTAATTATGTTGAGCATGTAATAAAGGAACTATCTATCAGGTGTGGCTGGATTTTCCCTTGAGTAGGAGGGTTTTCACAAGGTAAATGATAGTATCATCTATTCATATATTTTTTATGAGTTTCTATTTATTGCATGTGATGTTATTCTGGTTCGAAGATATTAACATGGTATCAGAGTGGGTCTAAAGAAAAGATCCAAAATAAGAACTATTAAGTTTTGAGATATTCTATTTACAATGAATATTCTTGGACCATCACAAGTTATGGATAGGGTCTTTTGGTTTAGTTATAATCATTCAAGATTGAGGATTGTTCAGTTTACAAGAGGTATTCTTTGAGGAGATGTTAGTTGGCATTCATTGTGTGAAATAGTATGCATGCAGTGTTGTGATCATCGTATGAATGTTGGACCATGTTTATTGTTCAATATTGATAAAAGAGATAGTTGTGTATTAATCCTTATTTATTTGTGTGCTGAGGTCTTTCTCGAGGAAGATTAGACAACAAAGAGATAAGTATTTTATCATTATATATTTGAATATTGATCATGAATTTTTTATGTAGTTAATATTAATTCATGTTATAACACTAAGAATAGTGTATTCTTATAGCATTGATCTACATATTTCTCTTCATGATAGGCTGAGTCTATGAATTATTATTAATCTCTCTTGGTTGCAGGATAGATCAAGAAGCAACAGGATGGTGATAAATTTCATGCAAAGTCATGCAAGCTATAGAAATGAACATGGGGACACTATTTTCAACCATGGGACTAAATTGGTGACACAAAAAATTCATTAAAGAGGAAGATCCTATACAGGTTGTGTACACACTAAAATGGTGCACTTCTATGAACCATTACATGCAAGGTTGCTCAAGAATGAGGCCTCACAAAGCGGCTCATAGCTCTCTATGCATGGAGTTGCAAGGGACTATGATGTGTTTGCTCTCAGCTAGAGCTACAAGCTTGTGACCTTGCTAGTCAACCACACAATGAGAGATTCAAGTGAAGACAAGGGCAACAATGCCAATATCTCCAAGAATCACTATGAAGATGTAATGCAATGCAACTAAAATGAGGATGCAATCTAAGCTATGAAAGGAAAGTACAATGCAACTAATCTATGAAGGGAAATAGCAATGAATTAAAAATCGCCTAATTAAGCTATGTGAGTTATTCTATTTGCATAAAAGGAAATCTATACTAAGAATGCCATTATCATGCAACTAAGAAAGCAAATATGCAACTAAATGATGAAACCAACAAGTCTTCAAAATCCTCAAAAGCTCCAAATGCACCTAAAACTTGCAGCATAACATTAGCATAAAAACATGGTATATGCAAATGGAGGAGAGAGCTCTCCTTTTATAAGAAATGCAAAGAAATGGACCATTGAGATTAAGAGGCAAAAAGTCTTAATCAACGGTGGAGCTTGAAGGAGGAGAAATCCATGTGCACAAGTATCCTCCAATAGGAAAATAAGAGTTGACTTTATGTCCATATGACACAAAAAATATTTTCCTCTTTTTTATAAAATAGGAATAATGCTTTATTTGTGCAACTTAGGATAAGAGGAAAGTGGGGGCTTTTTATTTAATTAAAAGGGGAGGAAATATTCCTTTTAATCAAATAAAGACTTAGGATAAATGGTTAGCCCAAGGATAAAAATCTAATATATGATCAAAATTAAGACTTGATCAAGAGATTGATATTGTTGAAAATATTGATTATTGATAAAAATGATTCAGGATTGATAAATTGAATAAATGGGGCCCCAAAGTCTAGGCAACCATTTTTGGGTGCATACAGGTTGTAATTATGATTAGTTTCTTCAAAGTTGAAGAAATGATATTTAGAGGGATCTTATGTGGCAAAGGGAAAGTGAAAAAGCTCCTTTCTTGGTAAAACATTGGAGTAAGTTTTTATGACATTCAAATTGTGAATATGTTGCCCCTGTTGAGAGGGAGTCTCATATTTTAGATGATCTTTATGTGCTTTAATGAGTTCTTCTCTGAGAGGGAGAAGTTTTAGGTGCAATCCCTTGTTAATGAGTTCTTATCTGTGAGGTAGAAGTTCAAGGTGCAATCCCTTGGTAATGAGTTCTTCTCTGTAAGAGAATTTTGAGGTGAAATCCCTCGTTAATGAGTTCTTCTCTATGAAAGAAGTTCGAGGTGAAATCCCTTGTTAATAAGTTCTTTTATGTGAGAGAAGTTTGAGGTGAAATCCCTTATTCCACCCTCTAGGAGTAGCTATGGTGGATCCGACCTCTAGAAGTAGCCATGGTGGAAGTCATGTGTGTGACTCCATGACTTAATTTTCTATTTTTTCTTATTCACCCTCTAGGAGTAGCTATGTTTTGATGAACTAAAAATAGGATTTGAAAGGTCCCGAAACTTTATACAAAAAGAATTAAAAAGATAGAGCAATGAAAAATCATAATACAATTGTGGTACCCCACCCGACTAACCAAAGGAACTAACCATAGTTCTTACCAAATGGATAACAACATCCCTGCCTGACATAACAAAGGGCATATCAAGATTTACATATTTTCCCATCCTTACAGGAACGTAAATTCATGTCAAAAGAAGGGGTGGAAGGTTTAAATTTTTTCCCCTTAACTGTCGTCCATCCATCCTCCACCTTAGCAGCAACCTTCTGCCAAGCCAAAGAACTAGAAGAGCCCACTAAAGGGCCAGTCACATCAGAAACCACAGAAGATATAGGAATAACACCACAACCATTCCCCAAAACCTTCCCAGGAGAGGGAATGGTAGAAGACTGCACAGTACTCGTAGTTAAGACAACATCCAAATCAGAGACAACATCATAAATCTGGTCAAGAATAGTAGTAGCAGTAGAAAGGACAACGTCAATTGGTTGATCCAAATCAATGGGATCAGCAGAAGAAGCATCTTCTGAATCCAATTCTGACGAAGAGGAGTAGGCAGACCCATCCAAATCCTTAGAAACTTTATGAACTGTATAATGGTCAACAATAGCCCCCTGCCACCACGAAGAAGTTTTCTTAGATTTATCTTTATGAGAAGAGCACCGAGCTACAAGATGACCAGTCTTATGGCATGATCTGTAGTGGAATGAAACTCCCTCATAGTCAAGATTCTAGGTCCAAGAGCCCATGGATGAAGCCAAAGTAATCATCTCAGGGAGCCCTTTAGAAATAGGTATTTGCAAGATCATGAGGGGCCAAACTATGTCCTTAAGTGGCAATGAAAAATTAGCAAATCAGGGTTAGTCAACTTGACATGAAAATTTCAACTAGCTATCAACCTAATATCAAAAATTTGTAAGAATAGAATCTATAGAAAATTGAATTTAGTTTCTAAACTACTAGGCCTTTTTTGACAAAAAATTAGTATGATTGGTGAAAAGTATAGATTTCAATGCAATAGTACAAAAATTTTAAGAAAAAAATAAGAAGTAGGTGTATGTCTGACCACCTTAATCACAATCAAATGGTAATATTTTATTATAAGATTTTATATATAAGTAGTAGACTCATGCTCGGATGTGACACATATTTTTTTGTAATTTTATTCCAAAAAAATAATTAATTATGAATTTTCTACTACAACATTTTCAGAATAAAAAAACTCCCGTGTCTAACCACCTTAACTCATTCAAAACTTTACAAAATTCAAAATTTTTTTTTCCTTATAGTAGGTGAAGCATAGAATGTGACACATTTTTTGAATTTTAAAAATGTTAAACCGTTTGAAAATTATAGTCATTTTTCAATCAATATATAAATTAGCACTTTAGAGG
The DNA here is from genome assembly GCA_027943335.1 of Chamaecyparis obtusa. NCBI lineage: Eukaryota > Viridiplantae > Streptophyta > Pinopsida > Cupressales > Cupressaceae > Chamaecyparis > Chamaecyparis obtusa. Next base: position 777,018 of record BSBK01006955.1, read on the forward strand.
TAACTCAATTAGAAAATAACTAATAATTACTTACCGAATTCAAAATTTGACAGCAATTATATCGAAAGAAAGCTAATAATCTCCTTAAGATACCCTTTTTCATTCCATCAAATTCGGGTGAAAAAAAAGTCATCAGCTACATGGACGAAGTCTGAAACTCAGAGAAACATGGGAAAAACATGTTTTTGAGACATTTCAATAGTTGACCATGTAGGTTTGGTGCACAAAGCAATATCGAGCCTAATCGGGTACCTGATATTTTCATGCACCCGATATTTTTAGGTACCCACAAATGCCGACAGAATTTTGATTTTTCACTTTTCCCTCCCCTTTCTCCCTCCCATTTCTCCATCCTTCATATAATATATTATATATCAAAAACTATATATTAGATATATATTAGATTATATATTATATATATTAAATATTATATAATATACATTTTACATTAAATATTATTTAATATATATTAATATTAAATATTACATTATATATCATATATTATATATTATTTTATATGTATAATATATTAATATGTATTTTACAACTACGTATGAAAGGTCGGAAGATTGCAAAAAAATCATGGATGGCTATTGAAAGAAGGAAAGGAAATCAATCAACCATTTAAAAAATTCATGGGCCACCATTGAGGAAGAGAGAGAGTGAGAAGGTGAGAGAGAGAGAGAATGGGAGGGAGGGAGGGAGAGAGGGAGAGAGAGAGAGGGGGGGAAGGGGAGAGAGTAGGATAGAGAGAGAAGGGGAAGGAGAGAGAGGGTAGGAGAGAGAGAATGAGAAGGAGAGAGAGAGAGAGAGAGAGAGAGAGAGAGAGAGAGAAGGTGAATGAGAAGGGGAGAGAGTAGGAGAGAGAGAGAAGGGGAAGGATAACCAATTCATTACAATATTCATTAGTAAGGAGCAAGGAAAACTTAAATAATATCACAGTAGGCATTAGAAATCCAAATTCTAATTAGGAGTTTTAATCAAAGTGAGTAAGGTCCTAGATAGGGACATTACAGATCCACACATTGTTCAGTAGATACCTCCAAGAACCCACATACACGGGAGTAGATTTGAAGTAAGACTAAGATTGTTTATCGGTTCAAAAATATTATTGTGTTGTACTTTTGATTAACTTCCAATGATTAGATGTGAAATTAAAATTTTTTATTATATTACCATTGGTTCTATTTCAAATTCAAGAAAAAATGGATATTTGACATATGTTCCTAAATTTCAGTCAACACCATTTTAAAATAATGCATCAGTTTATTTTTACACATTGAGAATATCATCAATAGGAATTGAACTTAAATTGACATAGGTCATAGAAAATAAATGCCCCAGCTATTTTTTGTCTTCTGCATTTTGAGTTTCTTATTACAATCAGGAGAAGAATATTACTCTCCAAATGGTTTTGGACAGTAACATTTGTACTTCCCCTTCACAAATATTTCTTCCCTCATCTTGCTGCCTATTGATACTAACAAAGTGAATCTAGGCATTTCTTCCATGTAATGGGAGAAAAATTGTTTCCTAATTGATATGTGTCTAAATAATACATGCAAGAACCTTTTCTTTGATATTGCTCACTAACCCTTTACAACAGAAAATGTTTACAAAAACTAGCATGTACTTGCATGAGGACATTATATATTACAAAAATCCCGCACAGAAGCAGCTGGCAAGCCACTCAAAAAGTAGTAATTGATAGCAAGTTGGATTATGTAGATGCTTTAATAAACCACTATCTTCTTTACTCAAGCAACATCTGGTTCATCTACTCAACTAGGGCATGTTTGGGAACAGACAATCTCCATTTAAACTCAAGTCTTTGGAAGCAGTTATATTTGTCAGTGGAGGAGATACACCCATTGGATCTGTAATAACTTTATGCTCACTGGAATTTCTATTTCTCTTCAATTGGGATACTCTTTCCAAAATTGCATCTACCCTTTTACCAATTTGGGAAATCAATGGGTCTATTTGTGGACCTCCAAGGAGTTGGTCACCTAAACAAGAACCTTGAGATGAATCAGGAACTTATCTATGAAAGAGATCAGTACCTTGAGAAGCTCTCCACTTGTTAGCTGAATTAAAACCTTGGACCATAGATGGCTACCCTTTTTTGTAAAATGAGGAGTGAGACTGACTTGCCAAAGGTGGCAATGGACTTACATTTGAGGGATAATGTCGAACACGAGTAACCTGGTTTCCCAAGTCCTGTAAATGTAATTCCAGCGATGAATAGGAATTTCTAATAGAAATATTTTTGGTGCTAGAATGAAGTGCATGACCAAATTCTTTGCCTACTAATGAACCAATTTGAGGCTTCATTTCACATTGCTCTGTGGATTCCACAACACTTGTTGCTTCTCTATGTAAATTTTTTGTGTCAGTGTACATGTGCACTGAAGAGCTTCTGTCACTACTTGAGCTACTAGCAGATGGTGAGTACTCATCATCATCATCTGACATAGGCTCACATGCATATCTTACTTCTTTCCTTTTCCCCTTTCCACTTCCTAGCTCTTCCTCCTTATTTATAACTTCTATCATCAGTCCAAGAAGCTCTTCCCACTCTTTCCCATTAATATGCAAATATTTTTGTCCATAACAGTTTTTTCTGCATTTATTATGATATTGATCCAATTTGATGCACCTTCGCTATTTGATCCATACTTCCCTTTCATTTCACTAGCTTTTCTCATTTTGCATGTCATAGGCCAGGATTTGACAGTGGGTATGGCCTTGGTACTACCGGCATTAATGATAAATTTTACCTTTTAGCTATTATTTTTTTTCTCAATTTTCCTATATGATGCTTTTGTATATGAATTATGGATATTCTCTGGGAAACTTTTCATTTTTTCCTATAGGATGCCTTTATATACAAATTATGGAGAATCTCTATTAAAGAGTAGGTAAGGATGGCTAAGCTGAGTGTAGAGGAGAGGGAGAGGACTAAATTGAGAGAGAATGAAAA